>JASANB010005163.1:0-16726 GCA_030248155.1 Sabatieria punctata | reverse complement strand
CCCAACTTAGAAAACTTGGTTATAAAATTCATACGTATGGACGTACATTCGTTCCTAAGGCCGGGTAGTCAATATTACCCTAGCTACAGAATTAGCACAGTTAGAAAGATTGGGATCGAAACCCCGACGGTGGCCCTTTTTTTAAATGACTAAAAAAATGCGTGAAGGACCTCCACTTTCTAAAGCAATCGTAGAATTTGAGTCTTCTGACAGATATGTCTGCCCAAGTGAATATGGGTAGATATGATGATTTGCTATCGATTAAGCATAAGCATGACATTATTCGTCCAAGCCCAAGGACGTTGGCCCTTATTAAACAAAAAATGGCCAAAAATGAAGGTACACTGAAAACACTAATCGCGCAAGTAGTGATCTCCCCGATGTGGCCCGGTGATCTCCGATCAATATTTAGCACTATTTAGCAGACGGTAGGTTTATTTAAAATCGAACAAAATTTAGCTGGCTCGTTAGATTTATTTTGCGATCGCTTGTACGGTCTGTCAACGAGTAAACCGTCTAAAGAACAAAAATTTCATTTGTTGCTGGAATTCTCGATTGATTCCTTACGGTGTGCTTGGCGTAGATGTGTTTTTTTCAGATTTTTGCAGTGGAAAGATTTTGTGGGTAGTTCCAGTTTATTTAGCATCGGTCTAGCCGATCGTCTAAAATGCAACGTCGTGGCGTTTCGGTGGTCGCCCAGAGACGGGGATTCGGCGTTCTGGGAACAAAAAAGAAATAACACAGCTAATCTATCAATACGAAGTTAAAATTTTCTCAGAAAGAGATCTGGCTGAAGCAATTTCTGTCATTGCGCATGAATGACAAAAGGACCTGAATCTAGTCAATAACCTATGTAACAGTCTTTCCTTTAAAAAATTTCTCTTTAACTATGCATCAATAGTTTTTTCTATAGCTACTTGTGTTCGAATGCAATTTAAAAGCAGGTTCAGACAAAGTCATTTTAAAAAATGGTTGTAAATTTCCACAGAAAAATGATTCTAAGTTGCATCTCTGATTAAATTTTCAACTAACACTAACAACTTCAAGCAAAAGATGTTGTTTTGCCAGTGCGCTGAAGTGTGACCAAAACTTTTCGAGTGCATTTTAGAATATACTATTAAAATGCTATTAAAATACTATTAAAATTGATATTTAATAGTATTAATATTAAATCTAAATTAAAATTAACAGGTGACTATTATATTAATATTAAATTAAAATTAAAATCGGCTAGTTCTATTATATTATAATATTAAATTAAAATAAAATTTCACTATTAAAATTACAGTACTCTGTCTGTACGCATTCGTTAAACCGAAAGAAGTAAAAGGCCCTGGTAAAATCCATGCAATAAAAGAAGCAAACAACAGAGTGATGAAGGAATCTGAAACTCTGTCACTTGGGCAGCAGTAATTTTCCAACGTTTAAAGACAAATTACCATCATCTACCGAAATTACCTGTTGTGCCTGCATTTCCTTCATGCAACGCATGAACTGCTACGTTGTCCAACAATGACGAAATTGCTTCAGCCAGATCTCTTTCTGAGAAAATTTTAACTTCGTATTGATAGATTAGCTGTGTTATTTCTTTTTGTTCCCAAGGAACGCCGAATCCCGTCTTTGGACGACCACCGAAACGACACGACGTTGCATTTTAGACGATCGGCTAGACCGATGCTAAATAAACTGGAACTACTTACAAATCTTTCCACTGCAAAAAATCTGAAAAAAGCACATCTGCACCAGCACACCGTAAGAATCAATCGGGAATTCCAGCAACAAATGAAATTTTTGTTCTTTAGACGGTTTTACTCGTTGACAGACCGTACAAGCGATCGCAAAATAAATCTAACGAGCCAGCTAAATTTTGTTCGATTTTAAATAAACCTACCGTCTGCTAAATAGTGCTAAATATTGATCGGAGATCACCGGGCCACATCGGGGAGATCACTACTTGCGCGATTAGTGTTTTCAGTGTACCTTCATTTTGGCCATTTTTTGTTTAATAAGGGCCAACGTCCTTGGGCTTGGACGAATAATGTCATGCTTATGCTTAATCGATAGCAAATCGTCATATCTACCCATATTCACTTGGGCAGACATATCTGTCAGAAGACTCAAATTCTACGATTGCTTTAGAAAGTGGAGGTCCTTCACGCATTTTTGGTCATTTAAAAAAAGGGCCACCGTCCCGGGGTTTCGATCCCAATCTTTCTAACTGTGCTAATTCTGTAGCTAGGGTAATATTGACTACCCGGCCTTAGGAACGAATGTACGTCCATACGTATGAATTTTATAGCAAGTTTTCTAAGTTGGGTTCCAGGGGAAATCGGCCGATAATGGATGAAGTTCGACATTGTTACTAGAGCGCGTAATTCGAGATGGACATGCAGTAATTGGTTGTGAATGGGCTGATGTGTAAAGCAATAATGTAGAGGTTATAAGCAGTTCTTTGCTACCGCATTCGGTCATATTTGTTAAATATTTACAATTTGGGTGCGCACGTTTCACTGGATTAGTTCCGAGACGAAAAACATCTATCTGAGGTAAAGCTGAATATAACATACAGTAACTAGATGTTGATGTGTAAAATAATAATCCAGAGATCGTCAGCAGTCATTTGATACCTCATTCAGTCGTCTGTGTTTAAAATTTGCAATTTGAGTGGTGATCTCCCCAACAGAACAGGGGGCTTGCCCGCGCGGCGGTGCGGCCCGGTGATCTCCGGATCAATATTTAGCGCTATTTAGCAGGCGGTAGATTTATTAGCAAATCGAACAAAATTTTGCTGGCCCGTTAGATTTATTTTGCGATTGCTTCTTACGGTCTGAAACCATCTAAACAACAAAAATTTCATTTATTTTTGGAAATCCTGACTGATTCTTCCGGTGTGCTGGTGCAGTGTTTTTCAGACTTTGTGTAGTGGGAAGATTTGTAAGTAGTTCCAGTTAATTTAGCTGATCGTCTAAAATGCAACGTCGTGGCCGTGGTCGTCCAAAGACGGGATTCGGCGTTCCTTGGGAACAAAAAGAAATAACACAGCTAATCTATCAATACGAAGCGGGGAAAATTCTGTCGGAAAGAGACCTGGCTGAAGCAATTTCGTGTTTGTTGGGCATCAGAGCCACAAACGTAGCAGTTCATGCGTTCTTGACCAAGCACAAGAAGAAAATGCAGGCTCAACAGTAGGGATGCAACGGAATACCAAAATACCGAATACCGAAGCGGATTTTCGGAACCGAATAATTGATTCGCAGCGCGATTGCAAAAATATACTGTCTAACTACTATTTCTTGTTTTTGCTAAACTTTTTGATGCTAAAAAAGCTGTTGACTGACATATTGTTTGAATGCTGTAGATTTATCCATGCCTACAACTAAAACAAGCCCTATTTGGTCGTTCTTTACCGTCAGCTCTGCTGACAAAAATTTGCGAACAATTGTACTGTTGTTGCTTGTTGTACGAGTCCGCTTCTTTGTTTCTCACAGATTTCCATCTTATGCGGTAGACCCTATCAGATGCTAAAGCTAAAGTACTCGCATGCCTAGTTGCATGTCGACGTTCGTTAAGGCGTTAAAGCCCAATTCAGGCCACCGACAGCTGGTGACAGTGAGTAGGTAAATGGGTTCCACCGTCGGGTGGTAAGCTAAAGTCAGTCTGTGCGGAAGGCCGGTCCCCAGGCCACAGAATGCTCCGGCACTCCTTTCGCAAAAAACCGACCCCGGTGGTGTCAGGGCCACCGGCAACGCCATCAGATGCTATTAGAGATGGCCAAAACACGTCCCCGCGGCGCGGAATAGAAAATACAAAATCACAGCCAAAAAGTGGTCCAAAACGGTTTTTGCAACTTCAAGCGGAAATGCTTTTTTGTGTTCCGTTATTGATAGGGGATGTGATGTATTTATATGAAACAGAGTGTGAGCTATCGAATAAGATGGATTTTGAATCATAATTCGGCCGTTAAAGGGCATTTTCCTCTCGAAAACTGAATTCGTCGTTTTTCAAGGGCCATTTTCTGCTAAAAGGAGAGTTGATTCAAATTTTGTTCAACCGGAATTAAAATTAGCGCAACTCGTTACCTATATATCACCGCTTTTTTTCTTTCCGCACTTCGGCATGGTCCCCACAAATTTGATTCTTTCTTAACTACTGAAAATGGGCATTTTCGTGGATTTTTTTTCATGTTCGTCGTTCTTGTGAAAAAACGACGAATTCGGCGCAAGATGTTCAATCGGTTCCGTGTACAGTAGACTTCAGGCTTTCGAATGATATAAGAATTTGCTCTCTGCTCTTTGCCGTTAACCCCACAAACGGTGTTGAAGTTTCTGTAACCCTTAATTTTTGCCATTTCAGGCTTTTATTGTACCCAACACTTGCAATCATACTTTTTCGCATTAATTTAGCTGGGCGACGAATATTCACATCTTTCTAGTAGATTTTAAACAATCAAGTTGGTTTCACTTTCGTAACTCGCGCCATAGAAAATCAGCCACCGCTGGGACGGCGACCAAGTTATAAACACTAATTTACGCGATTTGACCCACACGGCTGTTTTGAACCCGCATTTCTCCGATTCTTCATGAAATTAAGTGCGGTTTTTTTGCGTAAATAATCGCATCCGGTCATGCTATTGCCGTTTTAGCATAAATGTTTGCTTGTAGCGCGAGCTATTCAAATCTGTTGCCCATATTTTGAAATGGTACCAAGTGCGCCATACAAAAGTTCTTCGCAGACGGACGTTTTTATATCGCATTTTTCTAATTTTTGATTGAATCAAGTGCGGTTTTTTGCGTAAATTATCGCATCCGGTCATGTTATCGGCGGTTTTAGCATAATTTTTTTGCTGTAGCGTGAATTTTTTGAAAACTATTGGCCATACCTAATGCTCTGCTCGATGAGAGGTTTGGTTGGAACAGCCTTCGTCACAGGCAGATCAAACAGTCTTAACTGACCTCCAGCCATGTGGGTCTTTGCTTAGTAATAAAACCTTTTTGCGGATAGAGTTGTTTACGATCCATGGCCCCGGCGGATAAGCAAACAGCAAGAGTTACTGCTGTGAAACCAAGAAAGAACGATTTTTCGTATTTATTTATTTATTCACCCCAAGCATAGAATGTGTACACACATAACATACCAAAATACAGTGTACAGGCAAACGAAGCAGAACATAACAACATAACATGTACAACACTACTGCGACTGTGGGGCAGGGCTAAGCAGCGCCGATATGGACAGCGTCTGATGCTGAACCCTTTAAAAATTTCGATAATTTGCACAATTAAAACTGCGTGTGCTCTAATAGGTTCATCCGAATTTTCGGTTTTCGACGTCAGGTCATGCGTATGTGCATATAGAAAACTCTTTTTCACTTCATTGCCGAAGCCGAAACAATCTGAAATTTCTTTTAGACCACTTTGGTACAGACCGCCTAAACAATGGGCGACTTTGATCGGGAGATAGATACCAACGACGCACCCCGCGCGGCCCGTCAGGGTTGCCAGGTTGGGGGTTTTACCCCCTAATCGATTCCCGGCCCATTCCCCCCCACCCGGCGCTGCCGCGGCGGGTTACTGTAATATTGCTGCATGTGAAACAACACAAAGCGCGCGAAGTTTAAACGACTTCACAGAGAAGTGGTAGTAAAAGCTACGTATTTACCGTCACCGACTTTTGGAGGCCTGGGTTGGGTCTGGGCCTGACAATTTTCCAAATATAAAAGTACCCCTAGAGACGCATCAGTATAGGCACGCTTTGGAGGGCCTGTTTTAAAAACATAAAAATACCCCTAGGGGACGCATCGGTATAGGAACGCTCCAGAGGGCCTGTTTTAAAAACATAAAAGTACCCCTAGGGGACGCATCGGTATAGGAACGCTCCAGAGGCCCTGTTTTAAAAACATAAAAATACCCCTAGGGGACGCATCGGTATAGGAACGCTCCAGAGGCCCTGTTTTAAAAGCATAAAAATACCCCTAGGGGACGCATCGGTGTAGGAACGCTCCCGAGGCCCTGTTTTAAAAACATAAAAATACCCCTAGGGGACGCATCGGTATAGGAACGCTCCAGAGGCCCTGTTTTAAAAACATAAAAATACCCCTAGGGGACGCATCGGTATAGGAACGCTCCAGAGGCCCTGTTTTAAAAGCATAAAAATACCCCTAGGGGACGCATCGGTGTAGGAACGCTCCCGAGGCCCTGTTTTAAAAACATAAAAATACCCCTAGGGGACGCATCGGTATAGGAACGCTCCAGAGGCCCTGTTTTAAAAACATAAAAATACCCCTAGATGGACGCATCAGTATAGACACGCTCTGGAGAGCCTGTTTTAGAAACATAAAAGAACTCCTAGAGACTCATTTTCCAAATATATAATCATTTCTGACCTCTCAAAAACCTCAGCGGAGAGGAAGAAAAATATATTTTCACACCAAACATAGAGCAGATAGCGCATACCGTAATCCGGCCGCGGCAGCGCCGGGTGGGGGGAATGGGCCTCCTCCCCCCTAATCTGGGGGTATTTTGCCACCATTTGGGGGTGAAAATTTCAGCACGCGTCGTCTCAACGCCCCTGAGCGGGCGCGCATTCGTAGTCAGCCCGCGGCGCAGCACAGGGCAGCACGGATTTAAGCGGCAAATTCAAAGGAGCGCCCGCAGCCGAATAAGCGCCGAGAGCCCTGCAACATGTGCCAAAGTCAGCCAGCCAAGCCACGCAATCAAATCAATAATAGGTCCACTTTCTGTGCGTGCTCGCCTTGTTCGTCCCTAACATTGAAAGACGTATTCATAATCGTATCGAAAAACGTCGACCGGCGAGTGTTGATAGGAGTCTGATCGCGTAGGGCTGTCTTCAGGTCGATCCCCCGTCACATCGAATTAAAGCCGTGTTGATAAAATGCACTGCGGCGTGTTGGCACGATGCAATTTTATAAAGCAGCCTCCCTGGGACACGATGACACACCAGCGTTACATTTGGATTTGAATTGAACTTAAAAATTTCAGTAATTTCAGTAAAAAAATTAATGTTTAATCAAAACTCCAAAACCTTCTCTGAGGCACCTCAACCTGCCTTCCGGCCGCTATCTCCACTGTTCTGCATACTAAAAAAGAACAAAATGAAACGTAGCCACAACAGGAGCAAGTCAGAGTGTGTCCATACAGCTCTCTTGATATCATACGTTTCAGCTACATTCCTCTGCTGTATTGCCGCATGTAGGTCAGCGCACCGGCTATGACGTGACTGATTGTATTCAATTTGTTGAGCCACTACATTACCCACGACACAACATTTGCACACTAGTAGTAGAGACCTGAGCGGCCGCCTTTTAGGCGGCCCGGCCCGGGAAAGCTAAAATCGATCAAAATTCACGCAAAATCGCTTGAGCGGGTACTACAGTACAATAGAAGCATTTCTAACAATGCATCAAAGCTTAATGATAATCCAGATTCAAGAATTCTACCTTTTTTATTGCACTCTACACAGCATCTTCCTTCATCCTCGGGCAATAAAAACCCAATTTTCTCAGCCCGCCCGGCCCGGCTGAAATTCTCTGCCGGGCGGCCCGTGCCGGTCTCTAACTAGTAGCAACGCAGTGCGACCAGAATCAGCACCGTTTGCATACACACAATCAACGAACAAATACGTTCAGTAGCAGTTAAGTCAGGAAAGTCTTCTCTATTCGGCGAGCACTACCGACATCAAAATTGTTCGCACCGAATGAGGCCAGTCAACTCGAAAAGGCAAGCCAAGGCGTGGAACAGATTGCTCTGTAGCTGAACTCCATTTATGTGCAGAAACTTTGACCGCATCCAACGTCACCACCCTGTCTGCATAGAACGAGAAAGATACATGGTCGCTCCAGCAAGCCGAACGAAAGAAACCGAAAATGGCATGAAGTATCACAGCCACCAGCATAATTGCGCCTGCAAAAGGCGTACAATATGTGCATCTAACAGTCAGAGAAATAACAACTTATAGGTGTGGTACCACTAGAGAGTTGCAGACATTGCAGACACAGCTTTGCTGGTTAAATTTTACTTAATTTCATTTTTTATGCCAAAAATTCTCGAATTTTACAGATCTTGAGTCAGATTGAACTCCCCTAAGAACCCCCTGAATTTTGAAAAATCCCCCATACTTTCCGGTATGAAAGTAAAAAGCTAAGAACACTTCATTTTCAATAAAAACATGACTATTTAAATGTTTACTACTAATTTCAAGTTTATAATTATGTTTTCTAGCCGAGATATTGGTAGACAGGCAACCAAGAGTATTTATCGCACGCAACGCACGCTAAAACCTTACGTCCTAAGCGGCCGTAGGTAGCTCGCGACCTACCTAAGGTTTTCGTCCTACGCCGTAGGATTTCCTAAGAGCGGCCATCCTAAGCAAAGTTTTATGAATTGTCCTACGGCCCGCGCGGCGTCCTAAACGGCCAGATTTAGGAAATCCTACGTCCTAAATTGTTTTATGAATACGGGCCCAGGAGGGTCGGCCGCCGAGTGGACTTTTCTCGGAAAATAATCCTAACTCAGATTCTGCAAGAACAGCATTTCTTTGCCGGTCCCTTACCTTTAGCTTTCAGATTTGACCGTGCGGTAATCTAAAATTCTGCGGCGAGCTCATCACTTCTTGTTTCTATACGTAGCATCGAGTAAGTCCATCTCGCTTGGTGTGTAGAAGGAAGAGAGAACATTTGATAGTGACATTGCACTGTTGGTCGGCTGGCAGACAAAAGTTGCGTGGGCACAGCAAGCAAACGGTGAGCGCGTAGGTCTCAACGGCACGTGGACAAAAGAAAGGTGTAGCAAAGCAGGCAAGGCAGCAAGCAATCGGCACAGCACGGCAGAGGTGCGGCGGTCGGCCGCGCAAGTTGGTTTAAAGTTGCCGCTCAAATCTGTGCTGCTCTGTGCGTGCTGCGCCGCTGGCTGCCTGCGAATGCGCGCCCGCTCAGGGGCGTTGAGACGACGCGTGCAAAATTTCATCTGGGGGTATTTGGAAATTTTTTGGGGGTTGGGGGTATTTTGGGGGAATTTGCTAAAATTTAGGGGATTTTTTGGGGGTTTCGGGATTTTTGAGAATTTTCTTCTTCGGACTAATGATCGAATGTTATTTTTTACCAGTGATAAATCAAAGTTCAACACATTGTTTGAAAAAATGTAATGTCATCGATCTGTTGACCAAAAAAATCAGGTTTGACATGCTGTATTCTGAAGAACTCTTATGAGGAACTTTCAAAACTCTGAGTTAGAAATTCTTTTGCAACAGTGAAAAAAATTAGAAATATTGCGTGGGTACGCGGCGTTATATAAAAATGTATGTTAGAATCAACGTTAAGTAAACTAAAACCATACATGTAACAGGGGGGGGTCTGGGGGGGGTCTGCCCCCCCACCCGAAATAGGCCAGACCCCCCCGGATGGGGATGCGACACTAAATCTCGTACCCGGCCATCTGCGCTGATTGGCCAACTAATCGATCGGCCAGCTTAGGCAGTGAGCGCAGCCACTTTAAACTGGGTCAGACAGCGCAACGCCCTCCCAGCCCAGCCATGCACCATTATTTTTGGCCTCTCTGCGCGCTATTTGCTACTTGTCAAAAGCTTTTAGACCTAATATACCTTGACACTGTTTTACTTTTCAGTAAAGTTGTTTATAACTGCACAAGCTAGTAGTTATTCCCATTGCCACTGTACATTGAACCAGCCGGCCCGGCCCGTGCGCATCTCTAGAGTGCACACACAGTAGTAGCAATGCGCAATCGGAGCGCTACTAAACAAGCGCGCGTATATATTATATGGCCGACTCTAACAGTCAGTCACTTAACGCCGCATATGGTACAGGTAGCATATACTGTAGGGTGCTCACAGTGCCCAAACCTGGGGGTTCCCTAAAGGGACTGCCTGACTGTATAAGTGGCTCTAGTAAAACATTGCAAGAAGGCTCACCGCCTTCAGCTACTGTCTTTCGCCACTTATCGAAGGCGTCATAGTCAGAAAATTCTTTGTCATTGAAGAAGTTAGCCTCAATGTCGTGTGCCGCCGTCAAATGCAGGCAAAGATCCTTTCTGTTCAAATCTATCGTCTAAACAAATGCATTATTTTTGTTTCTCAGTGCCTCTAATATAACAGCAGCATGTGGTGCCGATTAGAGATGCGCTCAGCAAGCCCAGCTTGGCGGGCCAGGCCGGGTACATTTTTCGGCCCACCCGGCCGGCTACACTCAGGTCGGCCAGGGTGGCCCAAGTTTCTAAAACATTTTGTTCAAATAGAGGGCATTTTTGTGAAATTTCTTACGATCTAATAATGTAAGCGTAGTTCATAATTGTGTTTTGAGGTTATTTTGATAAATAAAATGAATTTTCTACCTTGTTTTCTTTGATTTCCTTAAAAAATTAACTATCAGTTAAAGACCAAAACTGATACTGAATAAAATTTGATTGCGAAAAAGAGCCCAAGAAGTGTCAAAGTGTCAAGCTCCTGAGTGCACCCGATCATGTTGCCGAGAAAAGAGTTTGACGGGCCAAGCCAGAAATTTCGGCCGGAGCGCATCCGTAGTGCGGATTACTTAAATGTACTGTATGGTATGATAGGTGCTTACCGCATTCTCCACAGATTAGTGCTGCTCTGGATATCGGCTCTTCATCTGGATGCGCAGTAGGAATATGCCGACGCGCAGTCCTCTGTCATGCGCATAGCTCTTCACGCAATGCGGGCACTGCTTTCGGTCAGAAACGCTTGATGCCGCCATTGCCCGCCAGACACAGAAAACCGTGTTAAACAGGCTGGGTTGTGTGACCCGGACCAGAAATCTGTTTGCTGTCGGTAGCCTATTGCCTTCATATCTTAATCTTCAGATGCTTTAAGACGACAGCAACAAACTTTCGGTACTGTAATTGTGATGCCTTTCCCGGCTTTCCCTTTAACACGTTTTATTATAGACTTTTAAACAAAGTATGTACAACACGATAACCACTAGTAGATTGCACTGTGAAATTGATTCAAGGTCTAAAAGCTGATTATCGGCCAAAAATTATCGCGTCTGGCTGGCTGGGAGGGCGTTGCGCTGTCTGACCCAGTTTAAAGTGGCTGCGCTCACTGCCTAAGCTGGCCGATCGATTAGTTGGCCAATCAGCGCAGATGGCCGGGTACGAGATTTAGTGTCGCATCGAGACGATTTCACCGCCCCCCCCTCCGATTTTTCTGGCAAGTAAATTTTCGAGCAAATTTTTGCAATTTTTTACAATTTCACACACAAAAATTGCCAAAATCGCCTGCAAAACAGCACTTTTTAGCTGTATTTCAGCCCAAATTAGCGATTTTTGGCGATTTTTAGGCCAAAAATTGCGATTTTTCTCGTTTTTTGAGCGTTTTTTAGTGCCCACCCCCCTCCCCCAAAATTTTGGCTCAGACCCCCCCCCCCCGGCCGGCGCCAGACCCCCCCCAACCCCCCCTCCCCCCATCGGCGGATGACCTGTTACATGTATGACTAAAACCGTGTCATAACTTGAAACAAAGATTTTTAAAAATTTCATCCATAATTCTGTAGTTTTCTTGCAGTCTGATGCCTGGTCTGATCGTAATTTGAGTGATTTGTTACAGAATTATAATTTACAATTTAGTTGTACATGTAATAAACTTAATTATTTCTGTTTCTCACTATATCCATCTTATGCTGGAATGTGAAATTCAGCTTCCATCAGCTCTAAAAGTACATTTTAAATCTGGGGGGATTTTTGGGGGTATTTTGAAAATTCTGGGGGTTTTCTGGGGGAATTTTTTCTCTGATTTAGGGGTTTTTTGGTCTGCCGACCTGGCAACACTGCGGCCCGTTGTTGAGCCGACGGACGGGTGCGTGCCAGTTATTATCATCTTCCCCAATTTTCCCCATGTTATATTTTCTATAGGCTAGAGGTAGATGGATAGGTGATGAGAGAATGTGATTGCTTAGTATGGGTTGCTGTGCGGTTGTGCGTGTTTGCATGACTGACTAGTCAATAATAAACTTGAAAACGCAAACGCACTCGCAGACGCGCATCCACTCCAAACACCCACACTAAACAATCACACATTCTTTCAGACTTACGCGCATATGTCCTCCTATTACACTGAACAACAAATTTTTTTACTGGAGATGTATGAGTGATTTAGACCAATTTGGGTACGCTGATTTCAAAAATCATAACCGTTTTGCTGTATCACGTCAGGATTTTTAGTAGCAGAAATATTCCCATTGCCTATAAGTCAGGATTTCAATGAAATTCACAAAATATCGTTTTTCATTTATTTCATGATGAATGCTTCAAAATTAATAGAAATTACAGAAAAACTCTACTAGGATGCAGTTAGAAATGCTTAAGGCATTTGGCTTTGCGCTTGTGCTGCTCTGTGTCAGTTTCACGATGCAGAAACCAGCAGAAGTCGCCCATCATGTTTGGGTTGTGCCGCCCCTGGTAACGCATCTCAATGAGTGAAATGTCTTAATGGAATTGCTCGCCGTGCTCGTCTGAAACAGCTCCCAAGTTGTCAGGGAAGAAGTTCAGGTGCTGGTGTAGGAAATGGATTTTCATGGACATCCTGGAGCCAAGTTTCCTGAAGGACTCGGGCAGCTGCTGCACTATTTCTTCATAGTTGTCCGCGCGCTCGTTCCCCAAGAAGTTGTCCGTCACAGCTTTGAAGCTCCTCCACGCAGCCAGCTCTTTGGGGTTTTTTAGAGTTGTCGGAAAAATGACGTCCTTCATGATTTGTCGGATTTGCGGTCCAACAAAGACACCAGCCTTGATCTTGGCCTCCGACAAGGTGTTGCCAAACTTCTCCTTGAGGTATAAAAACCCAGCACCTGAACTTCTTTCCTGACAACTTGGGAGCTGTCTCAGACGAGCACGGCGAGCGATTCCACCAAGACATTTCACTCATGGAGACGCGTTACCAGGGGCGGCACAACCCGAACATGATGGGCCACTTCTGCTGGTTTCTGCATCATGAAACTGACACAGAGCAGCACAAGCGCAAAGCCAAATGCCTTAAGCATTTCTAACTACATCCTAGTGGAGTTTTTCTGTAATTTCTATAATTTTGAAGCATTCATGATGAAATAAATGGAAAAATGATATTTTGTAAATTTCATTGAGATCCTGACTTATAGGCAATGGGAATATTTCTGCTACTAAAAATCCTGACGTGATACAGCAAAACGGTTATGATTTTTAAAATCAGCGTACCCAAATTAGTCTAAATCACTTCACACATTTCCAGTAAAAAATATTTTTTGAAGTTTGTTGTTCAGTGTTATCGGCCACATGACGGAGATTCCTTTGAAAAACTTGAGCATAACGTCCACCAGCAATTTGCTTTGAACGTGTTTGTAGTTGTTGCGTGGTTGAGAATGGGAGATCCGAGTACTTACAATGGAGGTACAAGCATTGCAATGGCAGGCAAGGACTGCGTTTGTATTGGATCGGACCTCAGGTTAGTACTGTTATTTTTGTAGGGCTTGTTTTTAATTTAGTAAATAGTAAGATAAAAATCCACTAGTAACACATGGGCAAAGTGGGCTGAGGGTTGCCCCCTCAGGAATTATTAGGAAGAATTTTGTATAGAAAATTCTGATAAAATGATACCTCTAGACTGTTTGTAAATGAGCTCAGAATAGCTTATTTTAACCTATTTTGGCGAAAAAAAATAGAGTATAGTGATGTTGCATGGAAATTATCGAACGGCAGGAAAATTGCACTAAATTCTCCGGAAAATGGGTTAGGTGTAGCTGGGCGGGGGGAAATCAGGGAAGGTCAGAAATGGACTGTACATTAATTAATTAACTTTCTTATGACTATACGACTCCGGAACGTGCCCTATACTGATGCGTTCCCCTAGGGGTATTTTTATATTTGGAAAACAGGCCCTCCGGAGCGTGCCTATTACTGATGCGTTCCCCTAGGGGTATTTTTATATTTGGAAAAACGGCCATCCGGAGCGTACCTATACTGATGCGTCTCTAGGGGTACTTTTATATTCGGCAAAACAGGCCCCCCGGGGGTGCCCTATGCTGATTTAGTGATCATTAGACTCGCCAGGTGAAGGGCTTTCAAATGATATTATATAACATGACCATTTTGGACGATTTTGAAATTTTGGAATTTTGCCAAAAAAATTATCGATAATCGATATTTATCGATAGAAATCGTTAATTTATATTTATTTATGATCATTAAACACATTAGTTTTTGTTTGCGATCGGTTCCTGATTTCCCCCCCCCCAGCTACCTACACCTGATCCCGGAAAATTTCTGAGGGGAGTCGGAAAAAGTGCAAAAATATTCTTTAGAGGTTTCTAGTTAATCTGATGCATTTCCCGCTTTTAATGCGATCTTTGAAGCTGTAATTAGTTCAGTTTCTGGCTGGATTTCCGTATTCTGATCAGTTTCTGTGGTGAAGCTTCATTTCTGTTGCTAGTTATGTGTTTATGAGGACAAATACTATGCCCAAATAGAAATGCGTGCCCTGTTAATGTTTCTCTTAATGTCTCACCCCATTTGGCCATACATGGGCCGGAAAAATCCGGAGGGGGGTAGGGGGGTTGGAGACCTCGGGCGGGGGGTTTCCCCGACAAAAAGGCAAAAAAACGCCTATTTTGCCTTAAATAAGCGAAAATTTTCTCCCTCCGGGAGGGGGGGGTGGATGGGGAGGGGGTATGGCCGGCCGAGGGGGGTATGGCCGACCGAGGGGGAAGGGTATACCCCCCTTACCCCCCGGCCCATGTATGCATTCGGCGGCAATTAATCTTACAAAAATAAATTATTAACAGCTTAAAATAGTGATTTTTAGTTTCCTTACTGAAAAAAACGTGCCAAAAACGCATTTCCAGGCGTTTTGGAGCTTTTTGAAATTTGGGACCCTGTCTGGTCGTCTGGACCAATGGTACCACCACAGCCGCCGAACGTGGGGGCACCATATTATGGTACCGGCACCTTATATGGTGTCGGTACCATAAACGGCGTTAAGTGCCTGACTGTACTAATTTACGGTTGTTTTCAGTCTGGGAGAGCAGATGTCTCTCGTAGCCGTCAACGAAAAGAAAGTGCACAAGATTACTGATAGGGTCTACGTTGCCTTCGGCGGACTCCACACCGACTGCCTCACTGTGTACGCTTTCTATTCTTCTCTCACACACACTTAACAGCTATTTTTATCCGTAAAATTTCTGCCATTATTCGTTCGGACCACCGGAGTTCCCTTGATTCCGGGCCTTTGCATCGGCTGCCATCGTCAAAATAAGCTTAAGTCTTCGAAATGCCTTTTCTTGTTGAAGATATACTAGTTGCACGATGATGTGGTGCCAGTGTTGCAGGCTGAATCGTATAAAATTCCGAGCCAACCTGTACGAGTTAAGAGAGAACCGGTCGCTCAAGCCGAAGGTGTTGACTCAGATTATTTCGAATCTGCTTTACGAACACAGGTGCGCTACCCAGTTCCTCTTCTGCCCACTTACGTCTTGTTAATACAGTCAGGCGCTTAACGCCGTTTATGGTACTGACTGGCACCATATAAGGTGCCGGTACCACATGGTGCCGGTAATTAGGGTAGTGGCACCATAATTATGGTACCCGGAACCCATGGTCGTGGATATATGTATATGGTGTCACTGCCCTAAGTACCGATGCCATATATGGAAACTGCTGAAAACACCAAACCCCCTCAGCCCCCCCGAGAAAGGTTAAGGGATGCCCCCTCCCCAACCTACAAGTACTAGTAAGTAGTGGCTCCCAGTGCTAACAAACTGGCTAAGAAATAACTAATTTTTAGCCTAAAATTCGCTTGAAAAGCCTTTCGGAAACCGAATTTGGCGTTTCCACTGCTGATATTTAAGAGAGATCGGTGTTTTTAGAAGCCCTTTTCGTTATTTTTGCTTGTTTTTTAGCTCTAAAACGCTATTTGGCAGCTTAAAATAACGATTTTTAGCGTCCTACCTTACTGAAACCATTGTGCTAAAAACGGATTTCCAGACATTTCGGAGCTTTTTGAAATTTTGGATCCCCTATCTGGGCGAAACCCCCTCCCCTAGGTCGGCCGGAGCTGTTACATGTATGATCGTACCGGCACCTTATATGGTATGCTGGCTGGGGGCACACAGCCAGTACCAGTAGCAGTTGTGGAATTCAGATTCGGCCCGTACTTTATCGGTCCGATGGTGGCCGGATTGGACCCAGTGACGTTCAAGCCGTATCTGTCGGGAACGGACCTGATCGGAGCTCCATGTACTCCGCAGGATTTCGTCTGCGAAGGCGTGGCACTCGAGCAGATGTTGGGAGTGTGCGAAGCTTACTGGAAGCCGGATATGGTAGTCTCTCTGTCTGCTCTGCTCGCTACCAGCTAAACTTGCATATTGCAGAGCGCAGAAGAAACGTTTGAGGCCACTGCGCAGGCTCTTCTGGCCGCTCTCGAACTATCGGCCAAAAGTGGATGGGGAGCGGTGATTTATACAATAACTAAAGACAAGGTACGTACTCTTGTAAATAAACTATCAATTGTCCGGAAGTGAAATTCGGAAACTTTAAATCTTGTATTGTTTCTTTCAAGCTTGACGTTACATAGGGTCATACCATATGACGCCGTTAGCTGGAAAGGAAAAACCCCCTCACCCCTACCCCAAAAGAATACATGGGCCGGGGGGGTATGGGGGGGGGTATACCCCTCCCCCTCGGCCGGCCATACCCCACTCCCCCCACCCACCCCC
>JASANB010005162.1:0-57312 GCA_030248155.1 Sabatieria punctata | reverse complement strand
GTCACCTGTCAGAAGCAACCAGCGCTTGGCTGTGTCTTTAAGGTGCGTCTCTTTCTAATGGATCACCAGTGCCTACTTGCCCGCTTGGGTGCCGCCGAGTTCGGTGTGGCCGTTTGGGTGCGGCCGGTTCGGTGTGGGCCGGTTTGGTGTGTTTTTCGTTCACGATGCAAGGCCGTTTCGGTGTGGGTCGATTCGGTGTGCGCCAGTTCGGTGCAGGTCGGTTTGGTTTGAGCCTTTAGTGTTGACTTTGTGTTGCTCTGCCACCTACCACTAAGACGACCTCTGCCCTGCTGCATTTGCTTTGTATTTTCTTTTACTCCAACAAAGCTGTATTCTTTGAATCCTAAAGGCAAGGAGAGAGGAGTTCTCTGTACTGAAAAACTTACTCTTCCTACTCAGAACTCAGTATTCAAATACACACTTTTTTCATTCCGGTAGAACCACGAATACACTAATTTTAGAATGTTGATCGATGAACTTAATTTTTATTATAATGATGTGTGCTACCTAGAGGGTTATGCGTACGGACTTTCCGTTAATTACTGTAGAGGCAGTAGGGGTATTTATTTCCTGCTGCGTCAGTTTGAAAAGTGGGAGGCTTGAAACTGCAGTCGCGATTACCGGCGGCCGTACTAAGCTGGTCAGTGTGATCCGACACAGACGGTTGCCCAGGATATTGATAGGCGTGCTGGTCAGTTTCATTGACGACGAGTCGGCTCGTCAACTAGTTGACTCAATAAATGCACGACCAGTTTGGTGTCCGTCCTGGTGGAAAAAGTCGTAGCTTTTCTCAGTCTTTGAATTTCAGCAATCAGGAAATCTAATGTAACCAGAAAACTTTTCAGCGGTTGAGTGTAACTGTCACTGCTGCTTGCGCGATTTCTTATCAAACGGCACTACAAAAATAAATAGTCTGCTTGCATGTTTGGGTGCGGCATGTATATGTTAGATTAGCGTCCAGTCTAAAATTCCAAAATTACACCAAAAAAGTCTGTGATAGGTTCCGTCAACGAGCCATTCTGTTCAGCACCTGACTAAATAAATTTGCCGTAGGTAGCTGCCCTGCTGCGCTGTGTTGTTTGGTTGTTTGTTGACAGTGGAGTGGGTGTTGCTTGTCTTTCGGTGTAACACTGCTCTAGTCAGTCTGTCTGTAGTCGTAGTATCGACAGTATACATGGGCCGGGAAGATGTGTTGGACTGGTGGGGTAGGCATTTCTAAAAACAGTACCCAAATTTTTATGCAATTGCCGCTTTTCTATGCAATAGGTCATCGTAGTTTTCGGCTGGGTATGTCTGGTCGCCCAACAGTTAAGCCTCTGTCTTGTTGCGTCGTTGGCTCAGTGGATAGCTGGCTCCCTCTGAGTCACGGCCGCACCGGCATCCCTAGCAGCTGTGGTGGGTTCGAAACTACATGTGCATGGTCGGCGGCTCAGGGGGACGGCCAGGTCTCCGTGCGTAGTTGCCTGGATAGAGGACCAATTTTTCGGTGAGAAATTCAAATTTTGGCAGGAAATTTAGATTTTTGCCCAAAATTTTGGCGCGTAAAATTCGACTAAAATTCAAAAATGTGCGGTAAAAGTCAAATTTTCGACAAAAAAAGTGCCCAAAAACCACATTTCTGACAGAAACATTAATCGAAATTTTCCAGAGAAATTTGAAAAAATTTCGGGTTTGGCGCGTAGCTGCCTGGAGGAAGGGTGCGTAGTTGCCAAAATTGATTTCTGTGACTTAAAAATGCATTTGGAGGCTTTCTAGCAGCCTCTAGGAACGTTTGGTAGATTTTTATTTTGGTCCCCCTGCTCCCTGGGCACCCCCATGCACATGTATGGTTCGAAACCAGTCTGACTGGAATTAGACTTAGCAAAGCTCCACTCAGGCCACCTAAGGCTGGTGACACCGAGTAGGTAAAAATGGGAACCGACTGGATCTGCCGTTGCACCGAAAACCGCTCCACAAACTGTGCGGCGTTTGGAGGAGAAGATCGATGACGTCAGGAGCTGTCTTCGCAACCAACTATGCCTGGGAGCCCTCTCTCACCGGGACGCACCAAGCGGACGTCCGGAGCTGACATCAACCAAGACGTCAACCTGCCAGGCACTCTCTTAGTACCTGGCGCCCAACAGCATGGCTAGAGTGGCTGGGCAGTGAAAGAAGGGCAAACGTCCGAGATGACGAATCACGGGGGTTGCGAAATGGACCACACAGATAGGTCTGATCCGATCCGATCCGATGTGCGGGGGCCTTACGGCCTGCGATCAGACTCGAGGTCCATTTCGCTTCCCCGTGATTCGTCATCTCGGACGTTGCCCTTCTTTCACTGCCAGCCACTCCTAGCCATGCTGCTGGGTGCCGGTCACCAGGAGGGCGGCCGGCGTGTCGATGCCATGATGCTGACAGCTCCCGACGGCCGAGGGCTCCCCGGCATAGTTGGTTTATCAGACAGCTTCTGACATCGTAGATGTTCTTCCCAACGCGGCATGCTTTGTGGAGCGGCTTCACATAGGTCTGATCGTAGGGTCGTAAGGCCCTCGCACATCAAATTGGAAGCCTCTGGCTTCCCGGCCCATGTGCGGCCTCAAGTGTAAGGGGGTCCTGGGGTCCGTTGCGCCAAATTGGGGTGGGTGGCTAAACCCTTCAGGCATCCCGGTCCATGTATTGTCAGTAGCATGTTAAGATTAGAGATTCCTGTTTGTACAATCCAAAGCCCCTGTGTGAAATTATTGTGCACATTCCAGAGCTAGACCAGACTTTTCATTCCACCGACTGTAGAAGAAACTGCGGTCGGTTATTCAGTCAGATCTGAGCACGTTGTTTGGCTTTACGTAGTGTATCTGAGATCTCTTCTGTTGACTCTAATAAGTTTTTCCTGCGCTACCTACCTACTTACTGAGAGGATGCCGTAAACTCTGCTAATGGCTGGACTGAGTTTTAGCTGGTATCGGTTGGACCGAAACCGTGTATAAAGCTGAGCCAGGATGTGCAAAAGCTGGTTATCCCTGGCAAGAAACGTGCATTTCGTTTGTACGGCAAGAGCGGTCACGCTATTTTGGATTTGCTTAGTCTAGATGACGAATCCCCTCCGGCGCCTGGAACGCAAATTCTATGCAGACACCCGTTTGTGGTATTGGCGCCTTTTACTTAATGTTAATTCTGTTGAACCGGAAACGGTCAGTACTCTAAATTACACTATAGCTGTTTACTGGTGTAAAAAATGAAGTTGTTTTGATTGTTTAGGAAAGTAAAAGGGCCTACGTTACTCCGGCGGCAGTTCTGCCTTTACACGAAGAATACTGGGCTGATGGTGAGATTAAACAGGGTCTGCCGAGCCTAAGCGCCGTCCGCAAAAGGGTAAAACAATCAATGGCCACCTTGAGACAGGACCACAAGCGATATCTGAACCCGACACCTTATAAGGTCACTCCCACCCAGTTATACGACCTTATATGACCTTATTATAACGTGTTTGCTTTCAGGTGTCGGTGACCGAAAAGTTGTACGATTTTTTGCACACACTATGGCTTCAGAATGCGCCAATCGGAGAATTGGAATGAACTTGTTTTTGTCTGCAACATTTCTGTCAGGACATCATGCTTTGTGACATTCGAGTTACCACACCCAGCTGCCTGCACTGTTTTGAGTAGTGAAGTATAGGTCTAAGTGTTTCCTTTCCATGTATTCCGGCAGCGGTTTTTGAAGAAAAAACTTTGCGCATGTCAGGCAGTAGTCAAAAGACGCGTCATCTGGAATTGTGTAGTGAGAAATTATTGTAGTGGTGCCATGTGTTGTAGTGCCGTAGTTAATACAGTGCTGTACTTGTCTAAATGTCTAGTCTTGCTTTAAATCTCGATTGCGCAGTTTATTTCCGAGCGGGTTGTTTCTTCGGTTTTCACCTCTCTCTTTTGTGTGACATTTCCACTACCTACTCGTGCTACGTTTGGATAAATTATTGACTAGAACTGATTTGAACTATGCTCTTCGTTGGCTTTCTTCATCCAGTAGTGGCTTACCTTTTCTTTTTCTGTCTAGTTTTATCTCTCTACTTTAATTTCATTTTGCTGGCGGTGAACAATGGAAAAGGAGTTGGGTAATTAACTTTTGTCTTGTGATTTTCGTGTTCGTGTCCTATTGCCATTGTTCGCAGCTATAATCAGTGTATCGGACAAGTCGGGAGTGGTAGAGTTCGCTGATTTTCTCGTCAACAAACTGAACTTGGATCTCGTTGCATCTGGTGGTACAGCAAAACTTCTGAGAGAAAACGGTTTCGACGTTCGGTCCGCTATTCCTCCGTTACCTTTGAGTTCCTTTAATCTCATATTTTAGTGATGTATCAGAGATCACTAGCGTTCAGGAAATGCTGGGCGGCCGTGTCAAAACGTTGCATCCGGCCGTGCATGCTGGCATCCTAGCCAGAAATATTGAGTCGGACAAACAAGACCTCAAAGTTAATCTGCGGTTGGGTGCTAATAGATGCGTAGGCTTGTTTAGAAGTACGGCTACGTGCCCGTGCGTTTCGTAGTCTGCAACCTGTACCCGTTCGAACGCACAGTAGCTCAAGCCGACTGTGTACTAGGAGAAGCGATTGAGAATATTGATATTGGTAATAAAGGAAAGTGTTGAGTACTATTTTCTCTCTGCTGATGTTTCTGCTTCAGGCGGTGTTACTCTGCTCCGCGCTGCGGCCAAGAATCATGACAGAGTTACTGTGGTCTGTGACCCGAGCGACTATTCACTGGTGGTGCAGGAGATTACGCGAACGGGCAGCAGTGTCAACGTCGGTTTGGAGACGCGCAAGCTGTTGGCTCTGCGAGTAAAGTGCAATCGTTCACTTTGGCTAGTGGCCGACTAGTTTTTGCCGTTTCATCAATTTTTTTCGTGCCAAGTTGCGAACTCTCGGCAGACGCATAAAACTTGGCCTTCCCCAGGGGTGTAGCCGCGGCCGTGTAGCATACGAGACAGGCAGGCAGGCAGGCAGGCAGGCAGGCAGACTTTGAGTGATTAAAATAACAGCTGAAGGAACGTGGTCGAGTCCGTGGGCGTGCCACTTTGTCCGTGTTAGCCTCGACCGATCGAGCGTGTTCGGTATTGGGTTATAATTTCCTGTTTTGGCCATTAATTTTTTGCACGAACGACTGGCAAAAAGTCGTTCAGACGGCCTAAGTTGCTGGATGTCGATAGGGTCCCGATTGAAAGCGCCGGTGCCCCTTGATTAATGGCTATTTCCTTTGCCTGCACCGGGCCAAACCTACTGTGCGTATGCTGGGCTAAAGTTTTGATTTGAGGCGGGGGCCGTTGCCCGCGGAAATTGGGAATTAGGCGCTGATCCACTCCTTTCGATCTTCAAAGAACTTGTTAAGTGTCCTGGCTAGCATGTCGTCTGCCGCCGGCCTCAAAAGAAGCGTAATAATAAGCGAGCCGGAATGGAAAGCTTACATAAGAATTCGCTCGCTGCAAGGCATTGCGCCGAACCAAATTGTGCGCGAACTAAAGAAGGTGATACGTTTGTTTTGATGTGCGTGAGCACTTCCCGGTGTGTGTACTGAGTTGAGTACCGCCGCTGGGATTGATGCCGACGTTCAGTGTTCAATAAGCGTTTACGGAGCCTAGAGATTTGCAAGTTTAACCGGGTCATTTGCCAATTATTTCCCTCAGGACTCCTTGACCACTTTTGCTTTTCGGCTTGTTAGACCGACGCCAATTGTCCATCGCCGTACTCATCCTTTCTGCCTATTTTTGATTACCAAAGTTGCCATAAGCTCTAGGGTAGGGTACTGAGTGCAGTTATAGCTTGTAAGTATAGAAAACGAATCACTAATTTCTTTACTGTTTGTACTTTTCGCCTCCTCGTTATCAAAAAGGAAAAGTAATGGTTGATTACTTACGTAGTCGCTGGTTGTCATTTTTGGGTGCGTTGGGATTTCAAAAATGCATGACACTTAAAACTTGTGCACTTGAGGTTGAGATTGTGCCATACAATTGCATCGGTATTATTATAATAGATTTAAGTTACTTATGTCTAAAAGTAATGTAGAAGCCTACGTACTGTAGGGTAATTTATTTGGTTTGCCATCAATTCTTGCAACTTCTATGAGAGTAGGCTTCACAATGGTTAGCTCAAAGTAGTTCAACTTTGTTGGTGCGTCATAAAGAACGGCGGGGATTCTAGCGGGAGCAATCGGTCAGTTCTAGAGAGATTTAGCCATTTTCCGTTTGATTTGCAGTCGGTCTAACGTCGAAGACGCGCGCGTAGATTCAATTTGCTCTCTTATCCGATTAATTGACTGTTGGCCATCGACTGGCCACGGTCTCTCTGGACGGCGGTTTTACGGCGTGCCGTCGGATTAACTGCTAGCCTGCCGCCACCGTAGCTCTGTCTAGGTGCTGCGTTAATTCTGCGACTGTAAATATGAATATTGTTCCTATTAAAGATGCATTAGAAAATTGCGTGGCTTATAGTCGCGTCGAATTAAGCTAGCTTCTGGTGGTGGTGGTGTTGTTTGGTGCGTTTGCGTGTCGTACGTAAAATGGCTAACCGGTGCGCTCCCCGCGTCGCAGTTACAGCACTGCTCAGTTCCCGGTCGGACTGATGGCCTCTCCGAAACGTCGACCATCCGACCACGTCGCCGAACAACGGAAGAGCAGTCAGCCGAGCCAATCGAAAGTAAAAACTCCCATGGCAGTGGCCAGATCGCGACATCCCAGTTTGAGCAGACACTCAGAGTCGCCTCCGCTAGACGAGGTCTAATGCTGATTGGCTGATGTTGCGCTTGCTGCTCCGCCTGCCTGCTCTCCGCCACGCGCATCTTGCTGTGTTATAGGCTCTGCTCTAAAAGTACTGTACTCGTGCGTTGTAGGCGTTCGAGCACACTGCTGGCTACGATCAAGCCATCAGCGGCTATTTGCGAAGAGAGTTCGCTGGAAACGGAAAACAGCAACTCGATCTGCGCTACGGCATGAATCCACACCAGAAACCCGCTGAAATGAGCTCCGAGAAACGAGAGATGCCTTTGAAAAGTAGGCGTCCACCTACGTAATAGGAAACACGCAACTTACGTACAGTAGATGTTACATACTTCACATCCAGTGTTGCCAGGTCTGCAGACCAAAAAACCCCTAAATCAGAGAAAAAATTCCCCCAGAAACCCCCAGAATTTTCAGAATACCCCCAAAAATCCCCCCAGATTTAAAACGTACTTTTAGAGCTGGTGAAAGCTGAATTTCACATTGCAGCATAAGATAGATATAGTGAGAAACAGAAAGAATGAAATTTATTACATGTACAACTAAATTGTAAATTGTACCTAATTCTGCAACAAATCACACAAATTATTGATCAGACCAGGCAAAGACAGCAACAAAACTACAGAATTATTATGAAATTTTCTGAAACTGTGTTTCAAGTTATGCACGGTTTTAGTTTACTTCACGCTGATTCTAATATGTATACATTTTTATATAATTCCGCGTATCTACTCATTATTTCTAATTTTTTGCACTGTTGCAAAAGAATTTCTGAAATTGAGTTTTGAAAGCTCCTCAGAAAAGCTCTTCAGAATACAGCATGTCAAACCTCAATTTTTTGGTCGACAGATGGATGACATTATATTTTTTAAAACAAATGCATTGAACTTTGATTCATCACTGGTAAAAAATAACATTCGATCATTAGTGTGAAGAAGAAAATTCTCAAAAATCCCCAAACCCCCAAAAAACCCCCAATTTTAGCAAAATCGCCCCAAAATACCGCCAACCCTCAAAAAATTTTCAAATGCCCCCAGATTTGTACCCCCAACCCCCAGATGAAATTTTCACCCCCAAATGGTGGCAAAATACCCCCAGATTTGGGGGTAAAACCCCCAACCTGGCAACCCTGTTCACATCAATGGTTTTGGAAAAGTTCCTTAGCTCTTTGCAAGCACTAAATATAGACAAAATTTAGCCTGGTATACAATATCACCAACTTCGATAAGAGCCGAAATTGCTATTGCCAATACAGTATGCAGTCTGGGAAATAACGACATATATGGTAGCGATACCATATATGAGGTTGAACCGGTACCATACATGTTTCGCTACCATTTATGATTACCGATACAATATAAGTCGATATTTACTTGTCTGGTAAAATTTTGTTCTATCCATTCCATTCCATCGCTTTTTCGACCTTCACTCAAACGGTTTGTTCTCGCTCAGTTCTTTATCGATTGGACTCAAATTTTCAGCAAAAATTAACAAAACAACTGGCTACATAATATTACGCAAGTTTGGTACGAAAATTCCAACTGGTGCTGGTTTTATTATGACCAAAAAACTAAGAATCAGGGTGGTCCAGGAAATTCCAATTCTTCAGGCAATTCAAAGAGTACGGCTTTGAAACTTGCTGGAATGATTGGTGTTGCCATTGGGCATAAAACACTGAGCGGGCAGCCCTGTAGCTCAAACGGCACTAAAATTGAGATATTTAAAAAACAGGTTTCTATAACTTTTCTTCGTAAAACCAGTAAACCGACAACGCTGAAGATTTTCTATTTCTGAAAAACATATGGCGAACGTTTCTATGATGTAGAACAGAGTTTTTAAATATCAGGTTCATTAATGTGCCAAACTTGCTGCTAAAATCTGCGTATGTTGATTAACAACTGATTCAGGGCTTTGACTCTATGCACATGTAGAAGGTGCAGATTTCTTAACTATGGAGTTTTCAATCATGTCTTTGAAATTCCCCAATTTTAGTGCCGCCCTTTGAGCTACAGGCCTACCCGCTCAGTATATTATGTATGTCCAATGGCAACAACAATCGTTCCTGCAAGTTACTCTTTGAATTGCCTGAAAATTGGAATTTCCGTTGACCACCCTGATTCTTAGTTTTTGGGTCATAAAGCCAGCAGCAGTTTGGAATTTTCGCACCAAGCTTGTACCACTTGTAGCCAGTTGTTTTGTTAATTTTTTGCTGAAAATCCATTGGAGTGAAGATCGAAAATACGATGGGACTTTTTTATCTAAACTAAAGGTGGTAGTGGAAACAGCTTACATAGACCGTTTTAATATCAAACCGTCTTGATAAAACAGTCATGGAACTACACTATGCATGTGGACATGTATTGGTAGAAGTAGTACCCTCCCAGACTTAGCAAACGCCACAAAATGTGTTGTAGAACCGTGGCTGCAGAACAGTACGTAGTTTATAAAAGTGTCATCGAAGAAGCTTTTAAGTTAAAAGTTTTAACTTTCAGTCCTCAACGGCTCGCCGGGTTACATCAACCTGCTGGACGCTCTCAATGCGTGGCAGTTGGTTCGAGAACTGAAGGAGGCATTCGGAGGCATAGCGGCGGCGGCCAGTTTCAAGCACGTCAGTCCGGCCGGTGCTGCCATCGCTGTTCCACTGTCGCCGCAGGAAGCTAAAGTCTGCATGGTGGATGACGTCGACAAGATCAACTCCAGTCCTCTCGCAGTTGCCTACGCTCGCGCCAGAGGTCTCACCTTCTTTTCTTATCCTCAAAACGGCCCTTCTCAACAGTCGAACTGCGTTTTCCTTTAGTCGAAAATTTAATCCTATGTATGTACAGTACATTCAATAAGCACTCAGTTTCGACTAGTTGTTGTTGCTGTTGAGACGGTCGTGCTTGTGGTTGACGTTTCAGTCCTGTCTTTGTGGGCGACGTCTCAGCGCTTTTCTTTCTCTCCTGTGCGACCGTCTAGTTGCAGCAGTGGTGGTGCGGTATCTGCCGACCAATTCATTAGCAGTGATTGGGTGCCAGTTCTCTACGTCTAACGATCCCCTTCTGTCGCCGCGCGTTAGCCGTGAGTGTCCGCCCACTGAACACCACCACTCACTCACTTGTCATGTGTGCACTGTGTTCTGTGTTGTCTGTCTATGTGCGTCTTTCAGCCGTCTACCGCCGTAGTGCAGCCAAACGCATGCAGGCCAAACAGTTCGTTCGCACTGGCTCCTTCCACTCGCTTCCGGGCTCGCCTGTAGGGCGCTCCGATTCGACCGAAAGCTTGCAAAGCCCGAGTGAGTCGGTGTGACATCTGTCTACACCCTCTGCTCTACACGCTTACTGTACTAGACTACCAACTGCTGACTTAGTGTGCTTTTAGCTCTGTACTCTACGTATATTTGGTCGCACAGCACTTCAGCTCACTGCACTGTCCTTGTTTTGCAGCTTGTCGTGCCCTCTGGTCTGCTGTGTTTGCTGTGTGAGAGATGTAATTTTAACTCCTTGTAAAACTGTAAAACATAGTGAACGGTTGATTGTTTTGCTTACAGACTGAAATGTTGTTCGCTCTCAACTTTCGACTCTCTATTTTTCAACTGTTAAACCTGTGTACCGATAGATCATGTCTTGCAAGGAGTTACTCTCTCCCAAACCCAGCACCTTTCGATTTGAATGATGTTCTTTTATATTTCCTTTGACAGTTTGCTACAAGCTGTCTACGTATGGTGAAAGCGCAACTAAAGCGGCGATTCTTTGTAAGGTGCTGATCGCATGTCGTCGTTCGGGGACTACATCGCGTTGTCGGACAAATGCGATGAGATGACGGCTCGCATTATCTCTCGCGAGGTTTCCGATGGTGTGGTAGCTCCAGAATTCGACCCCAAAGCCATTGCTATTCTGGCCAAAAAGAAGGCTTCCAATTACGTTGTGTTGCAGGTGGCACATGCCTTTAGTGCGCACTGCATTAGCCATACAACTTTAGATCGACCCCACCTACCTGCCGAACGAAACTGAAGAACGCACAGTGTTCGGTTTGCGTCTGAAGCAGAAAAGGAACGACGTGAAAATCAGTGAAGATCTGTTCGCTAATGTGGTTGGTAATGCGAAAGAGGTATTGCCTCGTCCGTATCGCTCTGTTTGTTTGACTCGCATGGCTGCTGTAGATCCCCGATTCTGCGATGCGTGACTTAATCGTTGCTACATTGGCGCTCAAATACACTCAGTCCAACTCTGTCTGCTACGCCAAGAACGGACAAGTCAGTCTCCCAAGTTTTTACTGTCTGTCAGACAATTCAAACCACTATGCATTGCTGCTACTACTTGAAGAGCTCGTTTCGGGCTTTTGAGCCACTTGCTCGTGTCATAAAGGATACCTGGTTTTTCCATATAAACGTCCTCACAGAGTGCCCCATGGGCTGTTATTCAGATAAAACATTTTGTCCTGAAAAAGATAAAAATAATACGAAAAATGGGTTAATACCTCAAAAGTCGGGGCTAGAAGCATGAGTTTCAGTACAGAAACGCGATATTATCAGTTTTGTCGAAAAACAAGTGCAAATAGTTCAAATCACTGACAGGCCAGGCTCAGCTAGAGAGAAGTTGCCATTTACAAAGAAACGTTCATGTACAGTACTTTCCAAATAGCCGCCCCTGGGCGTTTGTTTAGATTAGAATTGAATTCGTGAAAAGTGCCAAAACTAAATAGACGCCGATGGGCTTATTTTCGGAAAAACCCGGTAGTAGTTGCGTACATGTACTTATAGTTTAGTTTTGTAGGTAATAGGCATCGGTGCTGGTCAGCAATCACGGATTCATTGCACGAGATTGGCTGGTGAAAAGGCACAAAATTGGTGAGTTCTAATCAGTAGCGTACTCTCCTTTCTAGTTAGATTGCTGGGTCAAAAGTACGTGAGAGAAACCAAAAAAACTGTTTGCGTTTTAGAATGCTAATTTTCCAATTTTTTGTCGCCCACACCGCAAGTCCTAGGCACGTTGCTGGTTCCTATTAGGTTGCGCTTTCTCATCTCACCTTTGGCAGGTGGATGCGCCAACACCCGAAAGTTTTGGCGATGAAATTCAAGTCGAATGTAAAGCGCGCGCAACGGGCCAACGCAGTGGACGCTTTCGTGGGCGGTCTGGTGGGAAAAGAGGTAGACCTGGACAGCTGGCAGGCCAACTTTGACACAACGCCAGAGCTGATTACAGACGTACGTACCTGACCTGACCACTTTGTTTGCTTTTGCTTCTGAGTCTAGAGATATAGCTTTTGTTGACAGGAAGAACGCGAGCAATGGCTGAGCAAATTGGACGATGTGGTGTTGAGTTCTGACGCGTTCTTTCCGTTCCGAGACAACATCGATAAAGGAAGACAGGTAGGACTGGCTTACACAGCAACCGAACGGAATATGCCATAATGGTGCTTGTACCAAATATGGTCTAAACCAGTGCTCGAACGTGGTCATACCTACGTACGTATGACGGTATGATTAGAACAGGATGTGGTATCTTTATTTTAATTGTACTGCACATGGTTGGTAACCAAATGAGAATTTGGTGCTGATACAGACCTCTTTAGATTGAAACGCCAGTAAGTACTTGTAGATGTGATTGTGTAACTGTTGTTCTAGTTTGGAGTTCGTTATGTAGCGAGTCCCGGAGGTTCGAATAACGATGGAAGCATAATTGACGCATGCAATGAACACAACATGGTTCTGATTCACACTGGAATTCGTCTCTTTCACCATTAATTCCTGTGAATTTTAAAATCTCATATGCCATCTACTTTGTACTACTGTACTAACCTTGTCTCTGCCATACTGAACATTAGCTATAGTAGTTTAGCTACCAAATTGTTCGTTCTTTTAATGGTCCATTGCATCACTTTCCTACTCACTAAGCAGACATTCGACTTTCATAGGCTGTTATTTGTACTGTGGTGACATTCCGTGTATGCGTTGATAAATCTGCAGAATTATTGCCGATCTGTTTCCTATCCGCCAGTTTTAGTTCTTTTCTATTTCAGAAAGTGTCTTGTCTCTTGGTGTGGGTACTGAAGGCAGCGTAATGGGGCTAATTGGCTTTTCGGTAACTGAATTGTTATTTTCTTAGTAATCGAGTTCTAAATTCTTAGTGATTGAGCACCGATTTCGGTTTGATTTCTTGCGCTGGCGATATTGGCCCGATTGTTTCACTACAACAAGAGTTATAGTTCGGTACCACTACGTTGTCCGCATAACGGCACCGCATATTGGAAGTTATTGTTGTTGTTAAGTGTCTTACAACAACAGTACAGCATCTGCTAGTGTCACGTCACACACAAATTGCTTTCGGATTATTCGTTATGTGCGTGTCGGGTCGTTATTCTGGTCCCGATCTGGGTTTGACTAGCATTTTAGAAAAACAGAAATCTTGTCTTCACGTATCTGCGCTATCCTACCGCATTTTATGCGTTCAACTACGGTTTTTCTGATTGATGTGAAAGCTATCTTTTTGGCGGAGTTCGATTCAGAAATTTTTGCTCGTTTTCTGCTTTTCTCTTGGATTTTCGTAAGAGTAAAGGGTAATTACGTAAAGTAATTAGTGTAATCGGTAGTTTCTTGTGTATATCTGTAAGTTTGTTTTTCTGCTTGTTCTGTCCGTAAAATTGCGCATAAAGGTGTGTTTAGGAAGGCTGTCGGTAACAATTTCTTCCCTCAATCAAACATCGATCTGTGTGTATGGTAGAGTAATCAGCAGCTGTATCTAATTGCGTCTGTTGCTAATTGTTCTGTAAAAAGTCTACTCGTTCCATTTGATAAATCGGAGTCAATTAATGATGGACGAAAACGAACAACAGACTGACGTGCAACAAGAACAGCCCATAGGTTAGTTTTATCCTTTCTTTCTTCCTTCTTATTATAATATATCTACATAGATGTCTATTGTAAAAACATTAAGGAGCGGAAAACCGTACATTACCTGGATGAGCGGCATGGCCCCGGCCGGAGGGTTTGATTGAGCCCAATTTTGGGGGAGGTGGTCTGGTTCTGGTACAAAAAAAGCTCAGAAATCGCAATTTTGGGCTAAAAATCATCAACAAGGAGGTGGTGTGTGGCTTTTCGCCGGGTGTTGAAGAGTATATAATCGCTTTCCCGAAAAAAGGTTGCCAAATTTTTGAATGAGTGTATCGGCCGTGGATGGGGTTTTGGCCGAAATATTCTGTCTTTGTCAAAAAAAGGTCGCCAAAATTTTCAGAGTGGGAGTCGGGACGGCTAGGGGTTTTGGGAAGCGAGAGGGGTAAGCTCCCCTACCCCCCGCCCATGTATGCATTAGTGTCTGAAATTCTATAAAATTTGCTGAAAAATAATTACCAGAAGAATAACCAGAGGGGCGAGAAACTGTCTGACCTAAGTTTGGTGGTGGCAGACCACGGACCTGTGTTATATGGGGCATAGCCTCAGACCGCAATTGCATGTAGGTTCTATGAGAGGTTGAAGGTAGCTTAACCAATTATAGTGGAGACAGCTCCGGTGGAGCCAATGGAACAGTCAGCCAGCGAAGAACAGCAAAACCACAGCGTCGATCATCTGGAGGACGACACTGGTCCGATGGGCATCGGCCACGATGGTGGTGGAGATGCCTACAGCAAAGGAAACGAAGAGAGGTCAGCTTTATTTGGAGCTCCGCTTAGATTGGCATTGCCTAATGGTACTGCAGTTTGGCTAACACTTGATGCTTTCTTGACAGTAAACTGTGAACTGACCTGACCAACAACGTAAGACTGTTCTCAGTCGTTAAAGTTCCCTGCTGTTCCATTGGGCACAAGTGCCCAGCCAAAAGTTAGCGACTGGTTTGCTGAAATTTTCTGTAATCGTATTCGTTTGTACGCTTCTTGTGCGCGCTAACAAAAATTTTAGCTCAAACCAATCGATAACCGACCGTCATAATCGTTCAACGCTTTGTCTTTAGTTCTCATACACGATTGTTTATGATTATCTGTTTGTAATTGACGACCAAAATTTCTTGTATTTCCAGAGCAGTGCGTATCTCTAAGCCTTTGTAAGAGAAGAGTATGTTTGTATCTGATCTCTCTGTCTGTTCTTCTATTATCGGCCGACGCTTACATGTGTTGGCACAATTTAGGTGACAGACAGCGCCACCGACCGTCTGCGTCCGGGAGCCATGCTCTGCCCTTTCCGGCTGGTCTTCTTGGCGCCCCAAATTCGACGGCCCCGCACAAACACAACTACTACAGACAGCGTGAGGTTTGACACCACAAACTCTCATAATAACTCTGTATATATGCGTTTATAACGGTCTGTAAAGCATTTGTAACTATTAATAATAATAATAAAGCAGTTCGAAACCCCGCGTTTTCTTCTACGTCGTTCATTGCTGCTGGCAACCGACAGCCGTCATCGGAAATGCAGTCTCTGTTTTAGGAAGATCTTTGTGGGAGGAATTTCCAGCGAAACTACCGGCGAGGATCTGGTCAGCTACTTCTCGCAGTACGGAGAGGTCACTCACGCTCAGGTCAAGTACGACCGCACCACTGGGCGCTCGCGCGGATTCGCCTTCGTCGAGTTCGCCGCCGCCGACTCCTGCAGAAAGGTCTTTTTAGATGTCATGTCAGCCAATGCTCTACATATGGTGTTGTTACCATAGATGGTCCTAGTTCAATTCAAGTGGTACTATATTTGGAATCACCTGAGTTGCACTACTGCCATCGGTGGTAACGGTACCATATGTTGAGAATTCCTTACTGTTGCATGCATGTGTATAGGGATCCCAGGGGAGACAAAAATAATACTGTATCAAATGCTTCCAGAAGCTGTTAGGAAGCATCCTGGTGCGTTTTTAAGTAACAGAAATCAATTTTTAGGCAACTGTGCTCTGAACCCCAAATTTTCGTCAAAAATTTCTATTTTTGGCCAATCTTTTGTTGGAAAACTACATTTTCTGCAGTTTTTAATCGGAAATATTATTTTTTAGACAAAATTTTTGAAGTTTAGCCGAAAATTTGAACCTAGAGCCTGGGCAACTGCGCAGGGAGGCCCAGTTGTCCCCTGAGCTGCCTACCATGCACATGTATGGTTGCTTGAGTTGGTCAGAAACAGAGGCAATGTTCTGCTTTAGTCGCTGGTGCAACGAGAACAGACAATCAAAGGCAAGCGCACCGAGATCAAGCCTGCCAAGTCGCGCGAGAACAAGAAGGTGTTCGTGGGCGGTCTGCCCTCCGATTTCCCGGAAGCCGACCTGCGCTCTCACTTCGAATCGTTCGGAAAGGTGGAGGACATCGAGTGGCCGTTCGACCGGCAACGCAACGCGCGCAGGAACTTCGCATTTATCGTCTTCGAAGATGAAGACGGCGCAGACAAAGCCTCCGCGCAGGCCAAACAGACGTTCGGCGATCGAGAGGTAAAATTGGTGGAGCGCATGTAGATCTTCCAAAAAATTCTGTTATTCTTTGCAGTGCGACGTTAAGAAAGCAGTGCCGCAGGGTCGTCGCTTCAATCAGATGACCGGGGGTGGGGGCGGTCGCGGACGAGGCAGAGGCTACGGAGGAATGACTGGATATGGAGGAGGAGGCGGCTACGGTATGGGCGGATTCGGCAGTGGCGGCTGGGGCGACTGGTACGGCGGCGGGGGTGCGGCCAGCGGCTACGGAAATTATTACGGCGGAAACTACGGCGGAGGATACGGCTACGACGACATCACCAGCGGATACGACACTGGAGCCGCCTACTGGTGGAGTCAGTATGGAGCTAGTGAGTCAGCTTTCTCAACTCTTCATCAAGACACCATTTTTCAACGCAAATTTTGTCGGAAAATTTCGGGTTTAGTGCGTAGTCCCCTGCAGCAGGAAGGGTGCGTAGTTTCAAAATTGATTTCTGTGTCATAAAAACGCATCTGGAAGCTTTCTAGTAGCCTCTACCAACGTTTCGTAGATTTTTATTTTCGTGCCCCCCTGGGCACCCCCATGCACGCACATGTATGCAGGACACTGTACTTAGGCTTTTGGGCCATTGTTCCGCCCACAGCGGGGCCGTTGTTTTTTTTGCTGAGAGGGTTGGATTTTGAAATCTGTAAGATTATATAGCACTTGTCATCGTAATTGTGCACAACAAACCTTTGAAACAAAAGTCATGTAACTAGCAATAAATTCGGTACGATGCACGGTGTGGTCCCCACAGTTGTTAAAAAATAAATTTTCTTGAGGGCCAAAAATTTTTGCTTTTTTTTTAATTTAAAAAAAAATTGAAAATCGTCTTAAATGGGTCTAGCATGCTAGTACTTACAAAAATTTTCCACTTTTGCACCTCAAGTTAGTTAAGAAACCTGTTCGAAAACGACAATACAGGTCTAAACAGTGCCTGTAACTGCATAATTTCGCCGAAAATTGTCTTTAGAGCATACATGTAACAGCTCCGGGCCGACCTGGGGGGAGGGGGGTAGGGGGGGTTTCCTCAGGTAGGGGGTCGAGGGGGGGGGTTCCGCCCAGGTGGGGGGTCCCAAATTTCAAAAAGCTCCAAAACGCCTAGAAATGCGTTTTTAGCACGTTTTTTTCAGTAAGGACGCTAAAAATCGCTATTTTAAGCTGTCAAATAGCGTTTTAAAGCTAAAAACAAGCAAAAAATGACAAAAAGAGCTTCCAAAAACAGCGATTTTTCTTAAATATCAGCAGTGGAAACGCCAAATTCGGTTTCCAAAGGCTTTTTAAGTGAATTTTAGGCTAAAAATTAGTGATTTCTGACCCAGTTTGTTAATACTGGAGCCACTACCACCACTTGTATTTTTTGGTCGGGGGAGGGGTCCCTTAACCTGTCTCGGGGGTGAGGGGGGGTTTGGCCTTTCCAGCAGGGGGGTAACCCCCCTAGTACATGTATGCTTTAGAGGCACTTCTAGGTGAATCCTAAGGAAGGATTTCTTAAGCAGTCGCTGTTAGGCTCAATACAAAAGAAGTATTATGTAGGTTGCTGGATAAAATGTTGCCTGCTTCCAAAGAATTTACAAAAAATTGCATGTATGTACGTGAATTTTCCCACTCTTTTTCTTAATTTGCATATTGTTTTTTCAAAAAATATTTTTTGAGCCTTCAAAAAAAGCTTTGTTTAAAAAAGTCTTTTTTTTTAAATTTTTGACCCTAACGTCTGTGGTGGTCCCAGAAGTGGACAAACTTTTTGGCCCCTTTTTCAGGCAACTGGGTTATAATTTTTCGTTAAAAAATTGGATTTTTTACGAGAAAAACCTTTGAAAATCCGTATTTCACAAAAGTATTCAAATAAAATGTCGAATTCTGGTCTAAAAAACAGAATTTTCAAATTTCTCACCATCGGCGCGAGCATTTCAGCCAAAGTTTCGGTATCGAGCCCGGACAATTAATTAAGCACAAGAACGTGCCATTGACCATCATACACATGCATGTTTGGTACCGATACCTGAAGCAGACATGGGTAAAGTGGGGCTGAGGGGGTTGACCCCCTCTGGCTCTGACCTAACCCCCTCAGGAATTTTTAGGAAGAATTTTGTATAGCAAATGATAAAAGCATAACCTAGATTAGGTGTAAATGAGCTCAGAATAGATTATTTTGTCGAAAAATAAGCCTAAACCTTGATTTTAGTAATAAAATCGGACTTTTTAGCTTACCATCTACTCAACGCCCTCAGGCCCATCTGTATTCTGAACATCACCCCTTCAGCCGAAATGCTAGTCCATGTCTAACCCCAACAAGTGTTGTGTCTGCTTTAGATGCCCAGAACTACGACGCCTACGGTTTCGGCCAGAGCACGGGCGGTTACGGTAGCGGCGGCTACGCCGGATCCTACAGTACGTCCGGTCAGACCGGCAGCACGCAGAGCAGCGGCCAGGCGGCTCGGGCCGGCGCGGGCGGTCAGAACCGCTACGGTCAACACTACTAAGCTAAGTCAATCACCTCTGATGACACCGTTGTGCTTCTCTCGGTCCTAAGCATCCGCTCTGTTCCTTACTTGTAAACTTATCAGTATCACGCTCGGTTGTCGTGTCTCAGTAATTGACTTCGATTTTTGATACTGTCTGTGTGCAGTTGTTGTTCAGAGCCACTTTCTTCGCCGGTTTAGACTCGGTTTTTGTGTTTAGAAGTTAGAGAAAGTGGTTCGTTGTTGTTCTTGTTGAGTTGTCGAGAGTCTATTAGTTTAGGTGGTTTTAAGATGGCTGCAACTCTCGCTTGTTGTTGTTTGTTGTGGGTGGTCGGCAGAAAGAGGAAATTAGAGCTGTTAGCGTCTTGTTATCTCTGTTTCGTTCGTTGCTCCACCGAAAGCGCACCCATCTTTATCCGTGTCATTTTTTGCTCTGTACGCTTATTTTTTTCTTTCGTTTTCGTCTCAGTTGTTTTCTATTTGATCGATGTCTATTCAGTCATCATTGTTTGTTATCTGATTAATTTGCGATGCTTAGGCAAGAGGGAGAGAGAGAGGGCACCCTATCTTAGAGTTTCGCCACGCTGTCTTATCTTTTTCAGTCGTTCTGTGCTGAGTGTGTCTGTCTGTGTGGCGTATTTTCTCCTAGACAACTAATTGTGTAAAACGTAAAAAGTCACGAAAAGTTTCAAGAGCGGGGAAGAATGTTACTGTTGACAAGTTCCCAACAGCTGCTTGACAGAGAGTAAGAAAAATTAGAGTAGGATTTCTCAGTTACTGTAAGAGAGCCATTTTGTATCAGTCATTGTCGACGCAATGGTGACATTACTGTGCAATTTTGGCGGGAATAAACTTTGGAATATGTCGGTTGAATGGCTCGGCGGTCTTTTCCGGTTATTACGCAGTTACATTTAGCGCTTCTGCCCTGTTTTCTAAGCGCTAACGTTCTTAGATGGCTTCGTCACTAGAAAGTTTTGTTGGTAAAGTTATCTCGGTTGTAACTGGTGATGGCAGGAATATTGTGGTAAGAACGGTTTTTTTTACTTGAAAGTAGTTCAGCAATCGCAATTTGTGTCATGTTTGGTTCTACCGCTTTCGAATTTTCGTCATGATGCCGTATGGTATATACACTGATACTGTAGCCATAATAATATACACTCCTCTATACTACTTGGTATACGTTTACTAACCATGCTCATGTCGAGTTATACTGTGTCCGTCAAAAACCCCAACCCCGCAGATTTTTTACATTAGCAACCGCAACTCCTAACCGATTTGAATGAATCCTTCTTTAAATGAAAGATAAATAAATGCTTGAAAGATTGATGAAACTTGTATTAAGAAATCCTGCTTACTTCCTGAGATATCTGCTCTCAAAATCAAAACAGAGATTTTGGCAATGAACAAGACTGATTAAAAACAACACAGCTGATTTTTTACTTTTGCAACCATGAATCTCACCGATTTGAGTGAATTCTTTTTAAATGAAAGATTTATAAATTCTTGGAAGATTGGTTAAATGATTATTGATGTACTCTGCTTACTTCTTGAGATATTTGTCCTCAAATTCGAAACAGACTTTGACAAAGAACAAGAGCGATTCCGTTGCACTTCAAAATAAAACAGATTCCTACTGCTCAGGGCTAAACGAGACGGTGAAGTAAACAGAGCGTGTCTGTCACCTCTAAAGCCTCCTTATGAATATGAACTATGAATATGAATAATAGAAATCCCTCTTGTTCATTGCCAAAATCACTGTTTGGACTTTGAGGGCGAATATCTCAGGAACTAAGCAGAGCACAAATAAAAATTTCAGCAATCTTTTAAGAGTTTATTAGTCTTTCATTTATAAGGATGCTTTCAAATTAGAGATGCAACCGTAATCCGGTATTATCCGGTATATACCGGATAATCCGGTATTTTTCAGCTCACAAACACTATCCGGTATCCGCTATCCGGTATTTTCTGCGTATTATCCGGTTAAAATACCGGATAATCCGGTATTTTTCAGATCCGAAGCACTATCCGGTACCCGGTATCCGGTATTTTTCTTTACGGTTGCATCTCTATTTCAAATCGGTTGAGATATGCGGTTGCTACAGCGAAAAATCTGCGGGGTTGTTTTTTGGACGGACCCTGTACATATCATGAATGCAGTGCAAAGAATGCCAAGTATGGAACTGGTAGCGAATGTTGTTATTTGTGACCGACAAGCGTAGTTGGTTAATGTAAAGTTTATAGGGAGTCTTGAAAGGGTTCGATCAGACGATCAACTTGATTCTTGAAGATTCTCATGAACGCGTGTACAGCTCTCAGCAGGGTGTCGAACAAGTTCCTCTTGGTCTCTACATCATTAGAGGAGACAACGTGTAAGCTTGCGACTATTTTTGAAATAATATTGAGACTGCATACTAATTTTCAGGGCGCTCGTGGGTGAAGTAGATGTGGAGATCGACAGAAGGCTGGATTTTCCTAACATTAAGGCCGACCCGTTAAACCCGATTTGGGTGATTTGAGTCCAGTAATTGATGTTGCTGTACATTATTCATTTTTCGTAACCATTCATATTGTACTTGTTATTAAACCAAATTCTGGGTTAATCTGCTTTAATGTCTGTATCAAAAATCAACAAAATACTAGTTTTGCGACTATCTCAGTTCGGGCTTTCAACTTCTTTTGGCGAAGGCCTTTTTCGCGAAATCTAAGGAGAGAATAGACAAGTGTAATCTCGTTTGCTTGGAGTTCTTGCTTAGGTTTACCTCGCTTGGCGAAATCATCATCTGCCACTCTGAGGTCTAAAAATAATTATTAGTAGTAGCAGACGCCGTAGGCTAGACTGCAACGTACCGAATCGTTTTGCGAAATCTAAAAAGCTAAAATTAGAATAAGTCAAACAGGTTTCAGTTTATACCTCGCTTAGCAAAATCTCGCTTTGCGAAGTCGCGCTTGTCACCACTGAACCCAAAATCTAAAATCTTGCCAATGCCAGGTTGCGCATTATTTACAACCACACGTAGAAGAACTAACCGAATCTTTTGGCGAAGTCACGTTTGGCAAATCGCGCAAAGTCCGGTTCTTCTTCTGCTTCCTTCTCTTTAGCGAATGCGAAAGCGAAATCTAAACTCTCTAATAAACGGCAGAACCTGAATTCGGAAAACCAACCATCTGCTCTTTTGGCAAACTTTGCAAAGTCGTCCGGCTTCTCTTCTTTGCTGGGTTTTGCTGCAGCGAAATCTAAATAGAATTTCATAAGACTGCCGTAATTCGGTTCACTGAACCTACCGCAGAACCTGGTATGTAGGTAAAGAATTTTAGGACATAATTTACCCTTGGATCGTTTTGCAAAGTCGTCTTCAGCAGGGTGATATGCCTCCCACACTAGAAACGAGACTGATGTGAACGTGTGAGCTCATCTTAAGCTGATTGTTACTTACACCTAACTCCGCGTTTGGCAAAGCTTCCATGTTTGTTGTACGCGAAATCTAGAAAAGAATTTGGAATGGAACAGTCAGGCACTTAACGCCGTTTATGGTACCGACACCATATAAGGTGCCGGTACCGAGGGTTGTGGTACCATATATGGTACGAAATCTGAACAGAGTGGTACCATATATGGTACCGGTACCGGTAACAACGCGAAGGTGGGGGTACCATATATGGTACCGGTACCTTATATGGTACCACCACAGGCCCCGAAGGTGGGGGTACCATATATGGTACCACTACCTACGGTACCGGTACCATATATGGTACCGGCACCTTATATGGTGTCGGTACCATAAACGGCGTTAAGTGCCTGACTGTGGAATGTGCTGTATGCTTACAGTCATGGATTGCTCGATATGTATGTACTGTACCATGTACAGTATCACTTATGGTTATCACGGGGCCTCGATCAAGGCGATAAATTGGCATCACTTTGAAAAGTTACTGAGAAGTTCAGGAAAAAGTTACTGAGAAATTTCATACTGGCAGGTGCCGTTGCAACTCTTATTCAATAGTTAACCATATACGTACGTATGTACAGTACCTTTGATGGCTCTCAAGACAGTGGGGTCTAAGGTGCCGGATACGTGGACTTCGCCTTGTCTGGCCTTGGGCGCCGCAAACGACATGGCGAACATGCAGGCAAAACACAAACCCAGTCGAGAGATCATTTTTGAGCCTATGTCTGGGCTAGCTAATAGCTGGAGTGATGAATCTTGGCTAACTGCGAACTTTTATAGCGTTTGCTGGCCTGACACGCGAAACAGTGCTTTAGGACAAGAACGAATGCGGAAAGTGGCGTGACCGATTGACATTCAGTCGGACAACTTTATTTACAGGAAACGCTGTCAGTCGCCCACATAACCAAATTAGAGAGCCATTGATGCTTTACGAGTCGTCAGTCACTGCTTTTCCGGTCACACTCAAAGACCAACAGCGTGGGCGGCACCCTCAGCTGGGCTAACGATTCTGCTGAAACCAAATCATATCTCAATACATGTAATTGGTGGAATAGGGGGTCTTTTCCCTCAAGTCCGATTTTTGGAGAAAATTCCACACCCAAGCTGGATTCTGGGGAGGGGGATTTTTTTGAAACCCTATTTTGGGTTTCTAAACCTCCAAACAGGGTTCCAGAACACCTGATTAGAGTTTCAGATACCTAAACAAGGTTTCGGAGCCCTAATTTAGGCTTCTGAACCCCTGAATGGGTTTCTGAAGAGAAGATCTAAATGGGTTTCCGGAACCCTAATTTGGCTTACAGAGCAGAGAGCCTAAACAGGGTTTCGCAGCTCTAATTTGGGTTTCAAAATCTCTAAATAAGGTTCCAAAAATGCATTTTCGCTGTATTATATTGAATAAAATATGGGTTTTTTGCATGTTTTAAACGGTATTTTTGTAGTTCAGACAGGATTTTTATTTTACCGAATTTTTAGTCCTCAAAATCTTGTTTTAAGCCCATAAAAGGTCGCTGAAACTTCTTTTGGGCACCAAAAAAGGTCCCTGAAACCCTTTTTGAGCATAAGTGCTGAAACCCTTAAGGGTCTATTTTGGATCAGAAAAATCCCCCAGCCGATAACCCAGCAACACGTATGGGAGTAAGCCTTAGAAGAGGGGACAGATACTTTGTGGTAACCACTCTTGACGGACGGCATGCGATGCTTATTGCGATTTTACATATTTCACTACCGTCCGTACATTGTGATCCAAAATACGATCTATAGTTATGCGATCTGTAAATGCACATTAGGCATCGCATTTAACCGTCTGTCAAGAGTCACTTTTACTGTGACAGTGCATTAAAAAGTAGTACAGTCAGGCACCTAACGCCGTTTATGGTACCGACACCATATCTGGTACCGATACCTAGGGTAGTGGTACCATACATGTATATGGTACCCCCACGTTCGGGGCTGTGGTGGTACCATATATGGTAACCCTACCTTCGCATTGGTACCGGTACCGGTACCATAAACGGCGTTAAGTGCCTGACTGTAGTAGAAACAATTACAGTCAATCGGATTTCCGCGAATGTCCAGCGAGACAAGGTTGGGTAGATTAGTGATAAAGGAGGGTATGCTGGTGATTCTGTTCTGTTTAAGGTTGAGGGTTTGCAACTCGGTTAAATTGCGTAGTTCTTCAGGCACTTCACAGATCTGATTGCCCTCAAGGTCCAGTTCTGAAATTTACAAATAACAACAAGAATGTATTCTTGCAAATACAGGTGACCTATGTGAAAACTGCGGTCATTTGTTTACATAGAGTTGGGCACACCGGCAAACTTTCTTGACAGAGCAGCTATTTCTGCTGTGCCTCATTCGACACATACAGTACAGTACAGTGCAGTACAGTACACCTACTACATATGTACATAGATGCGTACACACGTATACATACATATTTCATAACTGGATTTAAACTTACGAAATTGGATGTGAGCAGTTTCAGAAGTGGTAAAAATACTTGATTTAATAATAAATAAATTGCACGCAAAGCTTCTTCACCTTTCAGATTCTGCATTTTGGTAATAACTTTCTTCGGAAATTTTGAGAAATGATTTCGCGCTGCCCGCACAGTCGTAATTTCGTGTTCTCGAAGCAGAAAATAAACTGCATCCGGGATATATCGCAAGCCGCAGTCACAGAGGTCTATAACACTCCAAAATCACATGATTTCTTCATTTCCGGAAGGTGTCTTAACGCACAAAATAAATTTGAACCAAAACGTGTGTCGACAACAAAGTAAGAAGCATGTACAAACCTAATACTCCCGATTTCTTAGCATTTTCACATCGATTTACAACCTGACTGACGCCTTTTCCAGCCGCCATATAACAGCTCTCTGCTCGTCTCTGCTCTGCCTTTCAGCTAAAACACACAGTTCGCAGCGAGCGAGCACCCTCAGCAGCTGATCAGTGGCTGGTTTGGTGTAAAATAAAGTACACGTATGAATTGCGTCAGTCCGCGTGCGATGCGTGTGTAGGTAGGGCAACAACTATTAGAAAAAATGGTACAGCCAACCGTTTCGTGCCAAGTCCCCAGTCAGTCAAGTGCCGTGACCGTTCTACCAAATAATATATAGCACCCTCAGACTGTTTCTCATACTTTTTTAGACTGACTTTTGATTACTCTGAACAACTACATTTTATTTTTATTTTATTTATTTTGTCGCCCAAGCAAGACAACATGTTAGTACAATGTAAACAAACATAAGTGCAGGGTGCGCCAAAAAAACAACCCAGCAGACTTTCCGCTGTAGGAACCGCAAATCTCAACCGATTTGAATCAAACCTTTTTTAAATGAAACATAAATAAATTCTTGAAAGATTGATGTAACGTTTATTAATGTACTCTGCTTAGTTCCTGAGCTATTCACTCTCAAAATCAAAACAGTGATTTTGGCAGTGAACAAGAGGGATTTTTTATTATTCCGCTGCACTTCGTAATAAAAACGATTCCTGCTACTGCTGAGGGCTATTGGAGGCTTTACTGGTGACACACAAACTCGGTTCACTTCAACAATGAAGTGTCATTAGCCCCCAGCAGTAGGAATCTGCTTTATTATGAAGTGCAACGGAATCGCTCATGTTCTTTGCCAAAATCTGTTTCGACTTTGAGGGTAAATAGCTCAAGAACTAAGCAGTGAATCTCAATAAAAATTGCACCAATCTTTGAAGAATTTATCAATCTTTCATTCAAAAAAGGATTCATTCAAATCGGTTAAGATTCATGGTTGCAAAAGTAAAAAATCTGCTGGGTTGTGTATATCACTCTTGTTCACTGCCAAAATCTCTGTTTTAACTTTGAGGACAAATATCTCAGGAACTAAGCAGGCTATCTTAATAAACGGTACATCAATCTTTCAAGAATTTATTTATCTTTCATTTAAAAAAGGATTCATTCAAATCGGTTGCGATTTGCGGTTGCTTGCTACAGCAAAAAATCTGCTGGGTTGTTTTTTTTTTTGGCACACACTGTACAATGTATGTTGAACAGGGATTAACTAAGGTAGAAATCCGATTTATCCCTCGCAAAACTATCCTATACTCTAGCCATGCTGTTGGCGCCAGGTACTAAGGGGCCGTCCACAAACGACGTCGCTCCAGAGGGGTAGAGGGGGTCGGCTAAAATGCGACGATAGACGACGCACCAGGAGGGGGAGGGGTTAGCAAAAAATGACGTAGCTTTTTTCGGAATTTTAGGGTACTTCTATTGTATTATTTTCGATTTATGCACATTCTGTCAAACGTTTCTACATACAGAAAAGCTTCCCAGAGTGGTTGTAGGGATTTTTCGATTAATTGCGCAGTATGGTAATAAGAAAACGTGACAGTACTGTATGTACTGCCCTTTTGTCGGGGGGAGGGGGTAAACCGAAAACGACGTCGCCTTAAGGGGAGTGGTCCCCAAGAAACGACGCAAGGCGATTTTGGGGCAGTGGCGTATCCAGGATTATGGAAAGGGGGGTGTAAAACTTTGAAAGTGCCTGGTTGGGCCGCTGCCCAATCAGGGTAAGAAAATTTAGCAAAATTAGCCTTCAAAAACGCGTTTAAAACGCATTCCGAGCTTAAAATTAACAGAAATTACAAGTTTTAGTAGTTTATAATGGCCTGGTTGGGCAAGCCCAACCATGGCGAGAAAATTTTGAAAATTTGGCCTTCAAAAACGCATTTAGAAGGCATTCTACGCACAAAATAGACAGTTTTAGAACATAATTCATCAGTCTCTTATATTTTTGACAGACTTCTTCTTCCTACCTCCACCGCAAAGGGGGGTGTACACACCCTACACCCCCCTGGATACGCCACTGTTTTGGGGGGACGGGGGCCCAAAAAATCGGTATTTTGGAACCACGTCGTTTATGGACGGCCCCTAAGAGAGTGCCCGGCGCGTTTACGTCATGGTGATGTTGGCTCCCAACGTCCGCTTGGTGCGCCCCTGGTGTGAGAGAGGCCCCCAGGCCTAGTCGGTTTCTATGGATAACTCCTGACGTCGTTGATCTTCTCCTCCAACGTGGCCTGCTTTGGAGCGGCTTCAATGCAACGACAGATCCAGTCCGTTCCCATTTACCTACTCGCTGGTCACCAGCTTTCGGTGGCCTGGGTGGGTGGGGCTTTGTGCGACGACCAACTCTTTGCGGCAAGAAACTTGCCAGTAGGGATGCAAATGGTATAAAAAATACCAAATACCAGATGGTATTTTCTATACCAAATAATACCAAATAATTCCAAATAGTTGATAAACAGGTCGCTAGCTGTTTGTAATGAGCGCAAAATCGTACTTTTTGTTTTTTTCAGCAAAAATATATTAGTTTTGCCTCAGTGGAAGAGTTTTTGTTGCATCTAAAAGAAATCTAGTCATGCCGAGAAAGAAAACGAGCAGAATTTGATGGTTTTTCACTGACTCGGGAAATGGGCAAGCACGTTGTGGTGACGTTTGCGGTCTAGGCTCGGTCTCGATAAAGGGGCCGTCCATAAACGCCGTCGTTCCAAAATCCCGATTTTTCGGACCCCCTTCTCCCAAAATCGCCTTGCGTCGTTTCATGGGGGCCCCCTCCCACTTTTTGAGAATTTTCCATGAATGGTTGTTATAAGCTAAACTGGTCAGAATTCTTTGTTGTTTTGTTGCTCAGAGACGGTAAAGAGACGTGTTGTTCTGCGTATCTGCATTGTTAAACTTTTAGTAAATTAGAAATAAAGAGAAAACTCTGAACAGAAGAGCTCTGACATGGTATACAGTCGAAAAATATGCAGAATTTATCGCTTAAAAGCTAAGTGTTTAGTTATTTAAACTATTTGGTATTATTTGGTATAAAAAAATACCAAATACCAAATAATACCAAATACCTAGAAAATACCAAATAATACCGAATAATACCAAATAATACCGGATACCATTTGCATCCCTACTTGCCAGCCGAGTGGATGACCGCACGAGCATGCGCTCAGTGGCTTTGCGGCCTAAACCACTACACCAACTGTGCCGGCCAGCTATTAGGTTAAAAAAGTTACAAGTCGGAGTATCGCGACTGCTGAGTCGGCGTTTAGCACCCGCTCAGTCGGCGTATGGCACCTCTAAACAGCAATAAAGTCAGCGTAAGGCACCTGAATCTTTGGAATGTGAGGGGAATCGAACGGCTCGGCGTTGGCATGAATACACGTTGCGTAAATTACTGTTTCAAACGTATATTATTGTTCCAATTTTCCTTTCAAACGGGCTGCAGTCCTTAGGTTTGAACGCCAGTTCTTATAAGTGTGCTATTCTATAGCAATGGCATAACCTGCTCGTGGGGAGAGATATCTGTCAATGGACAATGCATTCGAATGCTACTACTAGAGCAGTCTCTGGGGGTCGCTCAATACGGCGCATTTTTATTTTTCTCTTTTTTAATTTGTCCTTCAAGTATGATTAAAAATATTAATGCTTAGAATGTACAGCTAAGGTTGGCCTACTGTACTGACAAGCAAATTGGCAGCTGTCTCTCAAAACATGGCCTAAAATAGTTCATAGTGATGGATGTCGCTTGAAACGAGCTACGTACAGCCCTGCGGTCTCGACCCCAATCTTTCTAACTTCGCTCATTCTGCAGTTAGCTAACCGTCTGTCCATCGCTCCACCCTTTGGAGCTAATGTACATCTCTGCGCATTGCTTTAATAATAGCAAGCTTCCTCCTAAGGTGTGTCTCTCAGCTGTGTTGTTAAAGTCGTCTATATTAGTCAAGTGATAGCGCTTATTTTCTGATTGGACATTTAGGGTTAAGTTCAGGATTAGGCTTACGTTTACATTAAGATGTTAGGCTCATGTTTAAGCATAAAACTTAGTAAAACAAGTTTTATGAAGGCAGTTATGGGCTGGCTGGGGGTAATGGTTCGTTAATAGATGTTACCAGTTGGCGGCGCGTCGTCAGTGCCCAACACAGAAAAAATGCGGTCGCCGGTTGGTTTTAAAGCACGGTGACTGCAATTGTTAGGCTCTGCCCCATTTGAAGAACACAGAGTCACTTTACTTTCCTTAGATGACTTGTGCCGCCGTGCTTTGTCGCACGGTCCGCGCTGCTTGACTTTTTCGTTCGCTGGCTTTCCTTGATCTCGACTTGCGTACAGGTGTGGTGTGGGCTCCTTTTGCTGCCGTTTCTTACTAGCGCGGTCAGTCATCAAGCCAGCTACCATTGGTAAACTTGGGGGTACTTAAAGATGTCTCAGAGATTCTGATCGGGGGGTCGTCCGTCGGGTGGGGGAACACCCTTGTTAGATCTATGGATTGTATCAACTAGAGTGCGAACAATACCTGAAAAACCCAGTACCCCAATACCCAATACCCAATCGCAATACCTGAGAACCCCAATACTCAATACAAAATACCCAATACTTGCGTAGCTGAGCCAAAAATTGCATTTCAGTGAACAAGTACATTCCAGTGCAGTGTGGTGCACTTTTTATCTAGGAAACTAGGTAACTATTATGAAACAAGAAATTGGAGGTTTTCCCGCTCATCAAATTCTCTGCACGGTTGTACGAGTCTGAATGACGGTGAATACAGTATCCGTGCTTGTCAGATCGTAAATTAATGAAACGCGGTCAGGGAGATCACTACTTGCGCCGATTAGTGTTTTGAGTGTGTACATTTTTGGCCATTTTTTTGTTCCAAAAGGGCCACCGTCCTTGGGCTTGTACGAATATTGGTATGTTTATGCTTAATCGATAGCTAATCGTCATATCTCCCAACATGCCCATGGGCAGACATCTGTCGGAGGACTGGAATGCTACGATTGTTAGTAAGGGATGTCAAAATCGCGCATTTTCATTCTTTTTGTTTTTTTTAATTTGTTGTTCAAGGATCTCTAAAAGTAAATGCGCCGAAATATGCATCTAAGGTAGGCCTACTCACAAAGTAGAATTGGTAGCTATCTTTACAAAGATGACTGAGAAAACTTCCTTTTTCTATGTTTTTCATAGTGATTATTTTTGTTTAAAAAGGGCCACCGTCCTTGGGCTTGGACGAATATTGTTATGTTTATGCTTAGTCGATAGGAAATCGTCATATCTACCCACATGCCCGTGGGCAGACATATCTGTCGGCGGACTCGAATGCTACGATTGTTTTTGTAAGTGGGGGTTCCGGGGGGGAATCGGCCGATAATTGATGAAGTAACGTGATATGACGAGCGCGTAATCTGAGATAGCATGCAGTAATTGGTTGTGCATGTGCTGGTGCATAAAACAATAATGTACAAGTAAAAATTAGTTGTTTGATACCAGATTTGGTCATATTTCGTAAACATTTACAATTTGGGTGCGCACGTTTTGCAGGATTTCTTCGAGAGCAAAAACACTTATAACTAAGGTAAAGCTGAATATTGCGTGCAGTAATTAGATGTTGATGTGTAAAATAATAATCAGGAGATCTTCAGCAGTCGTTTGAAACCACATTCAAAATTCTGTGTTCAAAATTTGAAATTCGAGTGATCTCCCCAACGGAGAACGATTGCAAATTGCTGTCTCCCTGAAGCCATTCCAAAGTGCGGCCTAGAATAGGAGTAAATCGATTCCCGCCATCTGCTATCCGTTTTAAATTTTCATAATAGGTATACAATACCTAGTTAATATGCGGGAAAAGTGCCTAGATTTACTTTACCTAGTTGCTGGTTACTCTATTTTACCTAGTTTTACTTTACCTAGTTTTAAATCCACATAACTAGGTACTTCTAGGTAGAACAAGTTTACCTAGTTTGATATTTTCAGTTTTACGTTGCTGTTTCAGTCAGCAAACCTTCAAATTTCCGGCTTTCCCACAATTACGTACAGTGGCCCAGAGAATGAATTTCTGATTTATTTGATCAATAAAATACAAATATTTACTTAATGTGTGTGTCAAAATGTTAAATGTGTCAAATTTCGTAAATTTTAACTCCACTAACTTCATCATTGTTCTATTGAACCAAAAATAATATTATGACTTGATTTCGAGCGTTTTAGGTTTACCTAGTATTACCTAGTTTTTCTGGGCTTTACCTAGTATTACTTTACCTAGTTTTTTTAGGTGACAACTTTACCTAGTTTCAAATTTTCAAAATGCACCACACTGTTCCAGTGGTGTGAACAGGATTTCTTTCACAGGGATTAAAATTTCGAAGAGGCCTCGTTGGGCAATTGTCCAACTAGGGCGACAAATTTTGAAAAATTACCCTTAAAGCAAGCATTTAGAAGCCGTTCTGGAGGTGGAGGGTAAAATAAGCAGAAATTAACAGTTTTAGTCCATACATGATCTACTGTATTACAGTGTTTCTTATTTTCGGCAGATTTTTTCTTCTTACTCCACCGGAAAGGGTTATACCAGAGCGCACCCCCTGGGTACAGCACTAATACATTCTGTATCCTTAGAAATGACAAATTTCAATTGAATCACAAACGTTCATCTTAGATAAGAACAGAGAAATTGCACTAATTACTAGTGTACTACCATACATGGGCCGGAAAAATCCGGAGGGGGGGGGGGTGGGGGGTTGAGACCTCGGGGGGGGGGGGGGGTCCCCACCCCGGAAAAAGGCCAAAAAAACGCCTATTTTGCCTTAAAAAAGCGAAAATTTCCTCCCTCCGGGAGGGGGGGTATGGCCGGCCGAGGGGGGGTATGGCCGACCGAGGGGGAGGGGTATACCCCCTTACCCCCCGGCCCATGTATGTGTACTACTTAGAAAAGCGGACAGTATAAGACATTCTTAACCTTTAGTTTATTAACGCAAAAACGGCTTTCTATACCTAATCATCGGTCAATATTTTCGATTTTTTCAGGTCAGTTTTTCAGTTCAACAAGTATGTTTATCGATTTTTATAGGGCCTAAATAGTATTGGGTATTGGGGAATAAAAACCAAATGCTGTACACAACCGAACAGCATATGTTTCTCTTTTGAGAACTTAGTCCGTTCGACTAAGTTTATGTGTATAGTACATATTCTTGATTCTGTTGTTGAAAGTTAGTCTGCCTGCACCTCACTATCCGAAATGACACATAATAAAAACCTTTCAACCAAACACACAACACAATTTACACTGTCTCAGATTGTACACTGTTTCGAACGTTTAACCATAATTTAGACTGCTAACACGTTCCAATCACTACGTTTGCAACCCACCGTAGTTTTAGTCGCAAAATACTCGGGGCAATTTCAGTTGCATTTTAGTTGCATTTTTGTTGGGCACTGACCCCGCGCGCCAGTGGGCAGGCAGAGGCATGCACTGGTAATATCGAATCGGCGCAAAGGTAATCGGCGCAAAGCGCAAGGCGCAAATTTAATTAGCGCAAGGCGCTAATGCGGGAAAACTTTACATGTGCATTCAGTACCCCAATTTACATTGGAAGAAGCCCATAACCCCCCAAAAGCCAACCACCCTGACTTTATTAAAGCCTTGGTTTTAGCTTAGGCCTAGGTTCAATCTTAGCTTTTTTCAGGTTAAAAATGGCTATTTCGAGGGTGGAGGAATGGACCGGGAATCATTCACATTAAAGCCTTGAACTGGTTAGTAGTCTAACTTAGCTTCTTGTTTGGAAGGTAACGCCAACGTAAAAAAGTACTGCTGGGCTGGGAAAGTACTGACATAATATTATTATAATAATTATAATCTCACCAGCAATCTGAGAGCACAGAAACTGTTGCTGCTGCGGCGAACCAATTTATTATTTACGAATCTAGAGAGTTATTTATTCTGTGCATTCTGTACGTTACGTTGTTCCTTACACGGGACCGGACCCTTTTAGACACGCCAGGCTAACCGCTTGAGAATCAGGGAAATCAAACATCGCTAGCAAACGAGTTGCATACTTTTACTTCAAAACAATTTCCAAGGCGTCACATTACATCGTTCGCTGTTCTGTTTTATTGGTCGTATCGTATAGTCTAGTCAGTAATAGCGATCCGCGCTCCTGTCACTCTGAGTTCTCTCTTGGCTACGAATACGAATACCAAAATCAGCTGTGAAATTTGCAAACCATTTTTCATGTACGGCTCTGCCTTATCAATCCGGGCAATTTAGGACCGCTCGAATTTTCTATGATTAGACCGGGGACCGAGATTGTTAACTTTTGCCAACTTATGAAAACCACACTTACGTTGTTGCCGCAGTAGCTTTGTTAGGCGTGCTAGCCACCGTCCCAGCATAATTATGATCGACGCCGACTTCGTCTTCAACGAACGGTACCTTTCGTTCATCTTTATTTCATTTACAAATGTTAAAAAGCCGTTCCTCTAGGACGGAAATGGGTAGAGCTAATGTATCTGAAGTTATTCTCGGCCTATGCCCCACGCTGATGTGGGCAACAAAACTTATGGATTCCAGAGTGGTATTAAACTTGAAATATTAACTTGAGTAATTAACAGCAATTAATAGTAATTAATAAAATAATCAACGTATTAACTTGAGTCCTTGAACGTTAAATACAGTGCATATTGCGAATGAGAAATGGTCCTGAGACAATCTGTCAGCGTAGGCGCATGAACAGGCGGCCGTCCGTCAGGTATTTATTCGTAGCAGACTAACGGCGTAAGCTAGGTAATGAGAACCGAGCACGCGTTATGAAAAACTACCTTACAAAAACATGGAGCGATAACGGGCACAACAGCCAATACAACAAATTATATGCGGCGCTTACAAATCACCCAGCTGTTACAGATCAATTAGACCGTACATCTAACACTCCTCCTCGGGATAATTGAGTGAACAAAGAAATCACCAGCATACAGTAGTTACAAAACAAAACAAGACACAAACTTTGCTGAGTTACTTACAGTAAGGCTCAGGCCTCAGACCTCAAAGGTTAGTTGCCCCCAAACCCACCTCCTGTATGAAGCGCTGAAAGGCTGGGAATGGAAGTGGTTTAGTCAGGGGATCAGCAAGCTGCTGATCGGTGGGTATTGGTAGAATCTCCACATATCCAGCGGTGACATAGCTTTGTACGAACTTGACCTTTACATCTATGTGCTTTGTTCGCTGGTGTGAGAGAGGATTGGTTGCCAATGCAACGGCTGACCGATTGTCTTCATAAATCGGAGTTGGCTTGGTTTGTCGATGTCCGATGTTTTCTAGCAGGGTTCGCAACCACTGCGCTTCAGACACCGCCTCTGACAATGCGATGAATTCCGCCTCTGTGGTGGATTTCGCTACTAACGACTGTCGCCTGCTTGCCCAAGAAATCGGACCACCTGCCATTAGCGAGATGTAGCCAGACGTGGACAGGCGAGAAGAGGTGTCGCTGGCCCAATCGGCGTCAGCAAAGAGGGTAATTTGAGCGTTTCCACTCTTCTTATACATGATGCCAAGATCGAGCGTTCCTTTCAGGTAGCGAAGAACCCTCTTTAGCGCTTGTAGATGAACCGACGAAGGAGCGGCATTGAACTGCTCCAATCTGTGCACCGAAAAAGCCAAGTCAGGGCGAGACGCAACAGACAAGTACATCAGGGAACCAACGATTGACTGATAATGCGTCTGATTGACCAATTCGGCGCCTGAGTCACTTGGGAGTAGCTCTGCTCCAACCGCCATTGGTACCTTGACCGCGTTAGCTTCTACCATCTGGAAGCGTTCCAGAACTTTGCGTGCGTATGTAGGTTGACCCAACCAGAGCTGACCGGGGGTTTGCTTGACTTGTACCCCTAGAAAGTAGCTAATGGCGCCCATGTCTTTCACTTTGAACTGCTTGCCAATTAGCTGTTTGAGATGCGCAAGTGCTTGCATATTGGCACTGGCCACCACCAGATCGTCTACATACACACCAACTAAGACTGCGTGTCCGTTAATCTTTCCAGAGTAGACGCAACTGTCTGCAGGCGCTTGCTTTAGCTGTAGTTTGGTTAGACCTTGGTGGAGTGCGCTATTCCAACACCGAGGACTTTGTTTTAGGCCGTAAAGGCTGCGCTTGAGTTTGCATACATAGTCCGGGTGTTTAGCATCTTGAAAACCTTCAGGCTGAGCCAAGAAGATTTCTTCCTCCAACGTGCCATGTAGAAACGCTGTCTGCACATCAAGTTGATGGATGACCATCCCGTTTAGCACAGCTACAGCAAAAAGAGCTCGAACGCTGTCCCATCTGACAACAGGAGCGAAGATGTCAAAATAGTCAATCCCATATTTCTGCGTGAAACCTTGGGCGACTAGACGAGCTTTGAAACGCGCAACCTTTCCTTCTGAGTTGGTTTTGGTTTTGAACACCCATTTGGACCCTACAATCTTGCGATCTGCAGGCCGCGGTACCAAGTCCCACGTTTGGAAAAGTCTGAGCGAATCAATTTCTTCTTTTGCCGCTTTGTACCACTGCCTAGCCTGTGGAGACTGCATAGCTTCTCGCCAGTTAGCAGGTTCGCTGATTTCTGACGTTTGTTGCGCCTCTCTAGCACTGTAGAACCAATCTCCAAGCCGATTAGGTGGGACTCCCTTGTTTTCACGTTGTGAGCAACGAACAGGAGGCATAGGTTCTGGACTGCTATCCGAACCACTTCCCACTACTTCTGGCTGCTCCAATTCCGGTTCTAGCTGCTCCTCCTGTAACTGCACTGCATCCTCTTCTTGCTCCCAATAATCCTGTGCAACTGGTTGAGGAACAGGATCTACTTGAGGCTGAGGAATGACTACAGGTGAATCGATTGCTGGACCAGGTACAACCACATAATGCTCCTCCTCCTCCTCCTCCTGTTGTAACTGAGGTTCAGCCAACTGAGAAGAATAGAAACGCTCTTCATCGAAGACGAGATCTCTACGAATGAGCACGCGTTGCTTAGCTGGTGACCAGACACGATAGCCTTTAGAGTCCACTGCATACCCTAGCATGTAGCATTTTTCTGCACGTGCTGACAGCTTGCTGGTAGCTTCAAGTTTGCGTGCAAATGCCAGGCAACCAAATGTGCGCAGATGCGCCAAAACAGGCTTAGTACCATTCCATACTTCGTGAGGAGTCTTCCCATTCAGCGCCACTGTAGGAGACAGGTTGCGTAGATAAGTGGCACATGCAACAGCTTCAGCCCAGAACTGCTTGGGCATGCCAGCGCCACAGAGCATGGCACGCGCTCTGCTAACAACCACTCCATTAAAGCGCTCAGCAACACCATTTTGCTGTGGTGCATCAGGAACAGTTTTCTCATGCAAGATCCCCTTTTCTGCAAGCCACTGCTGACAGTCACCACCCAGGTACTCACCACCCCGGTCTGAGCGAAGCACACACAGTTTGACACACATTTGATTTTCCAGCAAGGTTATCAACTTTTTGAGCTCAGGAAAAACGTCAGCTTTTCGCGCAACAAAAAAGACAAAGGCAAAGCGCGAATAGTCATCAATAAGACTGACAAAATACCGCTTAGCACCAAGAGACTTAGGCTCATACGGTCCGCTGACATCAGTGTGCATCAATTCAAGTGGGCGTGTGGCTCTGCGTTGACTGTGTTGAGGAAAAGGAGTACGTTTGCTCTTGCCCTCAGCGCATGCATCACAGAACGTGAATTGACCATCTGCCATTTGCCTGAGACCACCATTAGTATCCAATAGGAGGCGCTCCACATCTGCACGACCCAAGTGGCCAAGCCGTCGGTGCCAAACATCTGCAGAGACGGAAACGGCAGCAGAAGAACGCTCAAGTGACTGAAAGGGCTCACCACACAGGGTGCCATGCACGCTACCATAAGCTGCAGAGGGCACAACGAATCCCACATGATTGCTGTGTGGAGTGACCATGCGCGAGCTGTTTGACTCATCTGTGTACATTTTGACTTCATCTGACTCTGCCATGGTGCCGTTGGTTTTGTTTTCTTCAGAACTGCTTACTGAAACATACGAACCAACACACGAAACACCGCCCGGGGCAGACAGAATACCAACTGGAGTCCCTACACGTGAGGGACATCCGGGACTTTGCAAGATTGGTTGTGCAGACTGGCCATCAGAAGCAGATGACCGAACTGCTTGACCCATCAGCTCAGCATCGATTGCTGCAACACTTGGATCAGCTTCACTGCACAGAAACATAGGTACCTGACCGGTTCTGGCCCCTACTAATCCTTGAGAGGGGCATCCAGAGCTCATGACGTTGACCACTGACTCAGCTAAACCACAGCTCTCAGTCACAGGTTCAGAATTGGCAAAATCGCATGACTGGAGACACATCGACTGGTTGCTGGAGGCTGAAGCAGACAGTTCACCAGAAAGAACGTAAGTCGCACCATTCAGCCTTCCCTCTGCACACAGTTTCTCCTTTCCATCATAGATTTTGACCGAATCGCCCTTGAACACTGTTGAGAACCCACGGCAGCTGCTCGCACGCACAGAAAACAGCGTTGTAGACAGTCTAGGCACGAACAAACAATTGAACAGTTTGACTGCCACTTTGCGAGCACCCAACGAAATGGTGACTGGCAGGTCACCCATGCCGATGCCATCAATGGTCGAGTCATTTGCAATACGGATGCGCGTTGGTGGGTGCAAATGGCGAAAATTCTGCAGCAAATCGCCTCGGCTCGTCATGTGGTGCGAGGCGCCGGAATCGATCAAAATCAAATCCACTGCATTTTTGGCCTGTCCTGCCAAAAAGCCACCTGCAGAATCCGAATCCTCTGCCACTTGCGCTGCACCAGTACTGGACCGAGTCTGCGGCTTCTGTTTCTGTGGCGATGGACACTGCTCTCTCCTGTGCCCCATCCCGCCACAATTGAAGCACTTCCCTCTGAATTCCTTAGAGCCACTGCCCTGCACTTGTTGCTGTCCCTGCTTTGGACGCGAAGCACTAGCACCTCTTCCACCTCTGCCTCTGCCGCGAGCTGCGCCACCTCTAGCCGCAAATGCTGCGCTTTCTTTACCTTTATTTCTGAGTCGCCACTCATCATCGAGCTGATTTGCAAGCTGCTGAATGGTGTAGGGATTTTGCGGAGTGGCAGTACTGTTCGCATGAGCCACAACCGAGCGCACACCTTCCCATCCACTTGGCAAACAGTTGACTGCTTGAGTGATGGGCAGCCAATCAGGCACATCATGATGCATGGCCCTCATCTGATCGTACAGTTTGTCACGCTCAGCCAACCACTCAGACGGCTTTCTTCGGCCATCAAATGAAAGTCGCTCAAGTTCGCCCGTAATTTGCACCAGAGACAAATAAGAACGGCGATCGAAGTGATTGCACAGCAGCTGCCACAAAGCAGCAGGGTCTGTGGGGTCTTGAACAGTTATCACTTTGAGCACTTCAGCAGAAAGCGCACTCATTATGGCATACATAGCCATATGCCGTCTCTTACGAAAGTCTCTCACATCTTGAGGAAGTCGGGCGGCAGGATTTCCAGCTTGCGGTTGAGCTGCAGCTGCTGGTTGTTCATCCAGAGCGGGCGCTGCGCCACCGGCAGCATCTGGAGCGGCAGGCGGAATTGGCGGCTCGATTTCTTCACCGCACACAATAGACCATGACTCCTGGCCTTCTAGATAACTGCGAATCAGAATTTTCCAACTGGCCCAATTGCCGGGCTTAAGCTGAGGAATGTGGTGGGGAGCAGGATTCATTTTAGTGCAGGAACAGATTGCAGGGAAACATCAAAACAAAGGGAATTCTGGGCCCATAACCTGTCAGCGTAGGCGCATGAACAGGCGGCCGTCCGTCAGGTATTTATTCGTAGCAGACTAACGGCGTAAGCTAGGTAATGAGAACCGAGCACGCGTTATGAAAAACTACCTTACAAAAACATGGAGCGATAACGGGCACAACAGCCAATACAACAAATTATATGCGGCGCTTACAAATCACCCAGCTGTTACAGATCAATTAGACCGTACATCTAACACAATCATCATTTATGCAACGACAAATTAAGAAAAGAGGGACAATAGAATTTAAATTTCGCGGGCTACAGTATCTTAGATGTTCACGCAACCACTGAAAAATTTGCGCCACTTTGCGCTTTGCGCCGATTAACTTTGCGCCGATTCGATATTACCCATGCACTCACTCCGGCAAAAGGTAAAAAGCACCGTCGGGACCGTAGCACCGTAGCACCGTCGGTCTCATCGGACCGTACTCCTTTTCCTCTCCTCCTCCGTATTTAAACCCCGTCTGCCGAAAAGCGGCCATTTTCCCCCACCGGTTCGATGAGACCGACGGTGCTACGGTGATTTAAGGATACAACCGAATTTCGGTGTTGGGTAGTATGAACCGAATAATTCGGTATTTTCAGCTATTCGGTTTCGGTATTTTTGGTATACTTGGGTACTTCTACTTGTGGACATGCTGAATCCACTGGAAGATATTGTGTTGATGCATGAAGAGCGCCACTGGATTCCGCCGAAATTCGGACAGCAAGCATGTTACTCTGGCCCTGACCACTGCTATAAACTCATCATCCACGCCCAGTACGCATGTCTGCCCGAAAGGTAAGGTGCCCTGTAACACAAAAATCGGATTTTAACCTTTTTACATTTCTTTCCTTTGAGGATTATTATTATGCGTACATACAGTACATTCTTAGACGTTCGTTTGGACAGAATCCATGTGGAACATGATGTGTACGCTCGTCTGAACAGCATAAACGGCACATGAGCGAGCAATTTGGATTCGTCTTCTAGACGTACAGTGCTGATTGATGTAAATATAGGCTAGCTGGTTGGTGCATGTTCGACTAGTGCAAATAGACTGAATGCGAATGCAAAAGTGACGCAACTATGTTAGTCGGATGTGTGTACTGTTGCCTTGTATTTCGTTTCTTCCCGCATGATCTAATCTTCCATTTGATAACTTGTCACCTTAGCTACATGCGTTGCATTATTAGTGGTGTTTGCTGTAGTAGATAAACCGTAGCTGACCGATTAAGTCGGCCATTCTTTGGTATATCAGGACACAACGCGAAAGAGTTTAAAAACATTTGCATTAAAAGGAGGGTGTACCGAATAGTAGACTGTTAATTTTATTATCGGTTTGTGTCCAGCCAGAAATGATAGTCGCAGTTGATGAAGAGGACGAGACATCACTCAGAGCGTCTGTTGCAGAGGCGCACCCAGGATTTAAAAGGTTGACAATTTTCAAAACAAGTTAATAAAAAATTTTGGCCCACAAAAACTCAATACGTTCTTAGCACAAAATTAACAGTTCTAGTACATAATCTATTGGTTTCTCTGAATGTTTTCCAGCTATTAGGTCCGCCTAAGCTGGCAAGAAACAAAAGAAAACTGTTTCAGACAACCGCTTAAAGGCGTTGGCAGAATTGGGGCAAATTTTAACTCAATCAAACTGTGTAATAGCCAGTTACATAACCGAAAAGCAGTGAGATTATTTCTTTTTTTAAACATTTTGTGGCAAAGTGCGTTAAAAAGCAGCAAAATATAGAGTTTTACACAGTTATTTTATTTGGTAGCAAAAATACCGAATAGATGAAAATACCGAATTATTCGGTTCATACTACCGAGCAACACCGAAATTCGGTTGTATCCCCATCCCCAAATCACCGTAGCACCGTCGGTCTCATCGAACCAGTGGGGGGAAATGGCCGATTTTCGGCAGACGGCGTTTAAAAACGGAAGAGGAGAGCAACAGGAATACGGTCCGATGAGACCGACGGTGCTACGGTGCTGCGGTCCCGACAGTGCTTTTTATGGTAATATGGATTCGGACCCCCGGACCCCCGGACCCCCACCGAATTCGGACCCCCAGCCTGGTACGGAAAAATGGTTCTTAAGATTCGGAACCCCACTTAGGCCGTAGTTTAAATTTCACGAAGTTTTATTTGGAAAATTATATGGGGCACATTTGGACACCTCGGTACGCGGACCATTCCCCCATCCACCGAGCACCCTAACTTTAGGCCTCAGTTTCAAGCTGCAATTCAAGTTTCTTCCGGTACCAATTTTCACTTCATTTCTTCTATTTTAGTGTATGATCTCTGCTGTTCTTCCGGTACCAATTTTCACTTTATTTCTCCTATTTTGGTGTATCATCTCTTCTGATCTTCCGGTACCGATTTTCACTTTACTTCTTCTATTTTAGTGTATGATCTGTGCTAGTGCGTCTGGTCGCAAATTCTCTCTGGTAGATTGGAGTACTGACGCAACTCTGTTCGAGCACTTTATACTTGATTCGATATTGCCGTATGGTGTGATTATATATTTCCTTGTGTAGCGTAAGCACGATAAATCTTTTTAAATACTTCGTTATTATTGGGTCTACATGCGCGCGTACTACTGTTTCTAAGTAAATTAATTTGAAATATAACTTAATTATAATTTACTTGTATTAGTAAATTTCTAAAAAAATTAATTGAAATTATACTTATAATTTACTTAGCAACAGTAGCGCGTACGAGTATACTACTGTACTGTGGGTGGAACCAATGTGATGCTCCTTTCGAGCGAAAGAGATACAATGTAGTCTCGGTTACTGTGTTCAACAACGGCATTTCAATTCCCCCCAATACTATCAGGGTTCGGATTCGGTCAGGGGATTTAAAATTTGTCATGGGATTTTGGGAATGATCAGCGGAAATTGCGGTGCGTCAGCGTCACTACATAAAAACATGCATTCAGTAGGTTGTAGAAGCAGCAATGAAAGCGCATGTAATTCAGACCATATCAGTGCGTTTTAGAAGGGTAATTTTTCAAAAATTTTCCCGCCCTGGTTGGACGGCCCAACCAACCTCTTCAAACTACTAAACCTGTTAGTTCTGTGGTCAGAATGCCTTTCTTACGCGCTTTTGAAGGTTGATTTTTTAGAAAATTTTAGCCCTGGTTGGGCGGCCCAACCAAACCTCTTCAAACTACTAAAACTGTTAGTTGTATGCTCAGACTGCCTTTCAAACGCAATTTTCAAAATTTCCTCGCATCTGGTTGGCAGGCAAAATCGAGGGCATGTCAGGGGATTTTGGATCAACAGATTGCCACGACCCTGACTATGATGAGTTTTAGATTCATATATACAGTAGTAGCTCATTCGCTAGCAAAGATTTCTAGCACAATTTTTATTCAGATTTGATGTACTTTCAGTGGAGCTCAGCGACAGTGTGAAGAAGTCAGTTTTTTGCTCTCCTACCTGCCGTATGGCATTTTTCATTATATTTAAATTATTTTTATCTGAGAAATACTTTGTTGGACTCAATTTTTTGTGCAAGTTTATTTGTTCACTGTAATGCTCAATGTTGGCCTTCCGCTTTTACTGTTACGCAGCTTTTTTTACTCACCACCAAGTCAAGCATTTTTGACAATCGTTTAGCCGATGCTTAATTTATTTCTATGACGTGCAGTTTGCTGGGAAATACGTTACGCAAAGTCATTACATGATTTATATGAACGAATTTACCGCATTACAGTAATTTATAAAATCAGAGCTTGAAGAAACCGATTGCCGGCTCAATCCCACCTGGCAAGGCAAACTGCCATATTAAATTTTACCCCAAAGGATGATCCTAACTCTGAACCTGCAGCCAGCTAAGCCTGAACCTAAGCATCAGCTTGAAACTGAGCCCTAAAGTTAGGGTCGTCGGCAAATGGGGGGAATGGTCCGCGTACCGAGGTGTCCAAATGTGCCCCGAAATTTGCAAACAAAATTTCGGGAAATTTAAACTACGGTCCCGGGTGGACTTCCGAATCCACAAACCGTTGTTTCCGTACCAGTCTGGGGGTCCGAATTCGGTGGGGGTCCGGGGGTCCGGGGGTCCGAATCCATATTACCCTTTTTATCGGTAACAACGAATCGGAGCGTCGGGACTTGGGCGGGCGCTCCGGAGCGCCCGGAGCGTCCGGGAGCCAGACGCACCCCGAAATCCCGTAGCTGCGGGCGTCGTTTCTGTTAATGCACAAATGAGTGTATTTAAGCGGGGAAATTAGCAAAAATTGTTGTTTTATTACGCTTACATGCAATGCAACCTGCGGAAATGAAAACAATAAAAATAAATTAACAGGCAGCAGCATGTTGAAATTAACTGAAATTTCGGGAAAAGTGGAAAACTAGGTTAACAATTTGGGTTCTTGAAAGGCTGAACTGAAGCACTGTCGATGCCATGCTCGGTTTTGCAAATGTTGTAATTGCAGGATATGATCCAGTAACCTGCCTGGATGGAAACGTTGGTGCCATTTTCTTTTATGTTTGTAAAAACTTTTGGTTCATGCATTCATGACCGGATGTTCCTGAACGCCATTTCAAAGATACAATTGTCTCAAGTAGGTGAAATAGGTAATCGTCTTTTCTAGTCAGGCACTTAACGCCGTTTATGGTACCAACGCCATATAAGGTGCCGGTACCATATATGGTACCGTCACCGTATATGGTACCCCTACCCATGACCATGGGTGCCGGTACCACATATGGTACCACTACAGGCCCTGAAGGTGGGGGCACCATATATGGTACCACTACCCTAGGTACCGGCACCTTATATGGTGTCGGTACCATAAACGGCGTTAAGTGCTTGACTTAAATTTGGCTCACTTGAACCCAGGCCATCATTTTACCGAAAAAATCGGGCCGGGTCGGATCGGACCGGGCTGCAACATTTGTAATTTTTGGCCGGCCGGGCCAAAAACAGACTAAATCGGGTGAAAACAGTCAAGCACTTAACGCCGTTTATGGTACCGACACCATATATGGTACCGGTACCTAGGGTAGTGGTACCATATATGGTGCCCCCACCTTCGGGGCCTGTAGTGGTACCATATGTGGTACCGGCAGCCATGGTCACGGGTAGGGGTACCATATATGGTGACGGTACTATATATGGTACCGGCACCTTATATGGTGTTGGTACCATAAACGGCGTTAAAGTGCCTGACTAGAAAAGACGATTGCCTATTTCACCTACTTGAGTCAATTGCATCTTTGAAATGGCGTTCAGGAACATCCGGTCGTGAATGCATGAACCAAAAGTTTTTACAAACATAAAAGAAAATTGCACCAACGTTTCCAGGCAGGTTAACTGCATCATATCCTGCAATTACAACACTTGCAAAACCGAGCATGGCATCGACAGTGCTTCAGCCTTTCAAGAACCGAATTTGTTAACCTAGTTTTCCACTTTTCCCGAAATTTCAGTTAAGTTTAACATGCTGCTGCCTGTTAATTTATTTTTATTGTTTTCATTTCCGCAGGTTGCATTGCTTGTAAGCGTAATCAAATAACAATTTTTGCTAATTTCCCCGCTTAAATACACTCATTTGTGCATTAACAGAAACGACGCCCGCAGCTACGGGATTTCGGGGTGCGTCTGGCTCCCGGACGTTCCGGGCGCTCCGGAGCGCCCGACGCTCCGATTCGTTGTTACCCTTTTTATCTTTTGCCCTCACTCCTCCTTTAGGGATGTAAATGGTATCCGGTATTATTTGGTATTATTCGGTATTATTTGGTATTTTCTAGGTATTTGGTAGGTATTTGGTATTTTGGTATTTTTTTATACCAAATAATACCAAATAGTTTAAAGAACTAAATAATTAGCTTTTAAGCGATAAATTCTGCATATTTTGCGACTGTAGGTATACCATGTCAGAGCTCTTCTGTTCAGAGTTTTCTCTTTATTTCTAATTTACTAAAAGTTAAACAATGCAGATACGCAGAACAAGACGTCTCTTTACCGTTTCTGAGCAACAAAACAACAAAGAATTCTGACCAGTTTAGCTTATAGGGTAAACCGGGGTAACTTTGAACAGGGGGGCAACTTTGAACAGGCGTGAGTTTTGCGCGTTTTTTGCGCCGCATGGCGCTCGCGGTTCGCTTTTTGGCCTCTGGTTGCGCTAGTTTATCGCTAAAGACTCCAGGCTACACGACACTACCAAACACTAACAGTAAGGGATCTGTTGCTGTTTGCCAGTGCTATGTTGCTTGAAAATATCGGTATCTTAACAGCCGAAAACTTTACGATGAGAAAACTTTAGGTTCCAATATCCCAAAGTAGTCAAGTTTTATACTGTTTTGCTCCCCAGACCATTCTCTTTACAATAGTGTGCTTATCGTCTAGCTATTTCATACTGAACTTTTTCTATGCTGTGAAGAAGAGAAGGGGCTACTTTGAACACCCTTATAAATCTGATCTCCTTGTCTTCTCTGCATATTCTCGGCTTCTGTGGTTAGGGGGTTTGGTGGTTACCACTCAGCCGGAAATGTAAACCCCCTAGCCCCTCCCTACCCAACACCCCCAAGGAAAAAATTAGGAAGACCTTCCCAGCCCAACATACAAATTTTTGAAGCGGCTCCACTCCAGTACAACTCTCCACACCACTCCAGTCTAACAAACTAGCTTAGGAATCACAAATTCAAGCTTAAAATTCGCATAGAATGCCTTTTGTAACTGAATTTAGTGTTTCCGCTGCTGTCATTTAGGAAAACTCGGTGTTTTTAGAGACCCTTTCTGTTGTATTTTGTTTGTTTTTAGCTGAAAAACGCTATTTTTCATCTTAAATTATCGATTTTTAGCCTATAAAACGTGCTAAAACCCATTTTCAGGCGTCTTTTGAGATTTTTGAAATTTTGTACCCCTTTCCTGAGCGAAACCGCCCCTGAACGCCCTCCAGACGGAGGCCCCCCTTACCTCCTCCCTCAGGCCGGCCCGGACGTATTACATGTATCCCCCTTTGCCTATCTTATCTGACTGAATGAATTTTAGACACGGTGTTCAAAGTAGCCCCACATCGGGGGCTACTTTGAACACCCATGTGTTTTTTAAAAAAACTTGGTCACACTCGTCTTTGGTTGAGCGTACAACATTCTATCCGACATCATTTTGAAGAGCACACTTCAAGCTTTCAATTGCATTATGAATGGTCATCCTAGCTTGCCTAAAAGACCTGAATCCGTACGCTTGAAATTTCAAAAAAGCGTTATTCGTTCAAAGTAGCCCCGGTTTACCCTAACAAACAACCATTCTTGGAAAATTCTCAAAAAGTGGGAGGTGGCCCCCATGAAACGACGCAAGGCGATTTTGGGGGAAGGGGGGTCCGAAAAATCGGAATTTTGGTCCGACGTCGTTTATGGACGGCCCCTTTATCGAGACCAAGCCTAGACCGCAAACGTCACAACGTGCTTGCCCATTTCCCGAGTAAGTGAAAAACCATCAAATTCTGCTCGTTTTCTTTCTCGGCATGACTATATTTCTTTTAGATGCAACAAAAACTCTTCCACTGAGGCAAAACTTATATATTTTTGCGAAAAAAAAACAAAAAGTATGACTTTGCGCTCATTCCAAACAGCTAGCGACGTGTTTATCAACTATTTGGAATTATTTGGTATTATTTGGTATAGAAAATACCATCTAGTATTTGGTATTTGGTATTTTCTATACCATTTACATCCCTACTCCTCCTGCGCCTGGTCCTAGCTGGGTGGGACCAGAAACGTGTAATCTAAGGTAAACCTGTGTAATTAGTTTTTGGTGTCTAAAATAATAATTTGCAGATCGATAGCAGTCGTTTGATTCCACATTCGGTCGTCTGTCTTTGGAAAAAAGTTTGCAATTTGGTTGCTTTAATTCAGTTTTTTTGGCAACCTTGGTTGCTCTGCCTGCGGTAGTGCCAGCCTTCCACGAGCTAGCTCCACCTAAAGGAAACCTCTAACCTTCAACCTACCTAAGCCTTAGTGTAAGCATAAACCTAGCCAAGATCGAAACCAAGGCTTAAGTAAGGTAAGTAGGATTCGTATCGTAAGTAAAAAAACCGACACCCAGTAGGTAGGTAGTAGGTCCCTTGGTGCCGAGTACCCTGTCGAGCCTACCTTCATTCAAGTTCTGAGGCAAACTCAAGTCCTACTACAAGTTCAAGTCCTGCTACAAAGCTTCTCCTGTTTCCCTGTTTCCGCTCCTCCAATTCATGTATTCCTTGGTTCGTGATCATCAGGCACAGAGGTGGCCCTCCATTGATGCTCACATATCGTCCACAGCATTTCAAGACTGCCTCCAACTTCTAAAAGAACAAAACCGGCGATTGCAGCTCGAACAACAGCAAAGCAACGTTACCAAGCGCAGATTGAACAAAACCGGCATGATCGTGAACAGGAACGGCAATGGTGGATCGAACAACAGCAGCGTTGGCACTGGCAGGAGGAAAAGCAATGACTGCAGATGGAACAACACCGACGTGATCGAGAGCAAAGAGATTCGTGTTCCCGCGCTTTGGGTGTCCAAGTCAACTCATTAAACACTCCCTTTACTGGGTTAGTGGCGGCTCAAGTGGCAGTGAAGGAAGTCGAGGAGAAGAAAGAAGTGGAGAAAGAAAAGGAGGCGATGTTAGATGTTGGAGCTCCGGATATTCTTTGTTTGGCACAAGGCCATTTGGAGTCCAGTTCTGTTGATGTTGTGCAGCAAGCACCTTCTCATTGCGCGTTTTCTGGGGCACACGCGGATGATCCCAACGATGTGGCCTCTGCCGATGCTAAAAATTCGGCTTTGTTCCAGTTTGCTCTTCATGATGTCCAAGATGTGGGAAAAAGAAGGAGAAAGAGGCGAAGGAAAAAAGGGAAAGAAGAGAAGAAATTTGAAGAGAAGATGGAAGTAGGGAGCAGAAGGAAGGAAGAAGAAGAAGAAAAGAAAGAAGAAGAGAAAGAGAAAGCAGTTATGTGGATGAAGAGGAAGAGAGTAAGGGAAGTGAGATGAAGATGGCATTCAGTTACAGATTATTCTGTGTTCTTTGAGTTGGTTAGAAGAGAAGGAGGAGGAAGAGGAATGTTGGTCAGGAAAAAAGTGATGAGATGTGAGATGATGAGAAGAGAGAGGTTAGAAAGGATGATGGAGATGAAAGGGAAGAGGATGAGAAAAGGAAAGATGATGATGATGAAAGGGGTAGCGCGAAGGAAGAGAGAAGAAAAGAAGGAAGGTGAGAGAGGAAGAGAAAAGATGTTTAGAGGAAGGAGAAAGAAGAGGACGATGAGGAGCAAGGTGATGAGAAGAAGATGGAAGATGAAGAAGAGAAAGTGGATGAAGAGGGTTAAGAGAAGAAGGAGAGAAAGGAGAGTGAGAGGAAGAGGGAAAAGAGTGAGAAGAAGAAGACAGAGGGGAAGAACGATAGTTTGTTCGAGTTTGTTGCCCAAGAGATGGCATTCCGTTTCTCCCATGACAAGTCACCAGTTGAAGGCAAAGGCACAGAAAGGCCGAAACGTGGCTCGCAAGAGATCGGGTCAATACGGTGTCAATACAGAGCAGTTTTCCAGAGATGCCGAGTCAACAGAGGCAGAGCAGTTCCCGCAGTTCACTTTCCCCGATTGTCAGGCACAGCGGCGGCCAGTCGACACTCATCCAAAGGGGAGTGATGAAGAATTTGATAGTTTTGTGAGTGTTTGTTGTGTTGTGAGTATCAGACTACTAGTAAAAGACTCCCCATTTCCTTTCGTAGATAGGTAAATAAGAAGGCTAGAAAAATAGATCGTCTAAATTCAGTCAACGGTAAATGTATAGTTTCCAGGCGTAAAATCAGGAACCGACCCCAGATTGAAATAAATACTTTTAATGATCATAACTAATTATAAATTAACAAGTTTCATCGATAAATATCGAGTATCGATTTTTTTTTGCCAAAATTCCAAAATTTCAAAATCCTCCAAAATGGTCATGTTATATATCATTTGAAAGCCGACTGGGGTTAGGTGTAGCTGGGGGGGAATCAGGGAAGGTCAGAAATGGATTAGATATTAGTTAATTAACTTTCTTATGACTATGCGACTCCGGAACGTCCCCTATACTGATGCGTACCCCTAGGGGTATTTTTATATTTGGAAAACAGGCCCTCCGTAGCGTGCCCCACACTGATGCGTCTCTAGGGGTATTTTTATATTTAGAAAACAGGCCCTCCAGAGCGTGCCTATACTGATGCGTCCCCCTAGGGGTATTTTTATGTTTTTAAAACAGGCCCCCCCGCAGCGTGCCCTATACTGATGCGTCCCCTAGGGGTATTTTTATGTTTTTAAAACAGGCCCTCCGGAGCGTGCCTATACTGATGCGTCCCCCCTAGGGGTATTTTTATATTTGGAAAACCGGCCATCCGGAGCGTACCTATACTGATGCGCCCCTCGGGGTATTTTTATATTAGGAAAACAGGCCATCCGGAGCGTGCCTATACTGATGCGTCTCTAGGGGTACTTTTATATTTGGCAAAACAGGCCCCCCGGGGCGTGCCCTATGCTGATTTAGTAATCATTAGACTCGCCAGGCGAAGTGCTTTCAAATGATATATGACATGACCATTTTGGACGATTTTGAAATTTTGGAATTTTGCCAAAAAAATTATCGATAATAGATAGTTAAGGATAGAAATCGTTAACTTATATTTATTTATGATCATCAAACACATTAGTTTTTGTTTGGGATCGGTTCCTGATTCCCCCCCAGCTACACCTGATCCGCCGACTGATTTGATTTGAAGCGATTTGATCTGACGAGTATAATGATCACTACATCAGCATAAGGCACGCCCCCGGGGGCCTGTTTTGCCAAATATAAAAGTACCCCTAGAGACGCATCACTATACTGATGCGTCCCCTAGAGGTACTTATCACTATACTGATGCGTCCCCTAGAGGTACTTATCACTATACTGATGCGTCCCCTAGGGGTACTTTTATGGTTTTAAACCAGGCCCTCTGGAGCGTGCCTATACTGACAAAAAAGACAAAGTTTATTCAAGACAAAAAGACTCCAACTGACCTTCGCTTCAGACTGGGTGAGCTGGGCCGATTTCATACTGATGTGTCTCTAGGGGTACTTTTATATTTGGCAAAACAGGCCTCCCGGGGCGTGCCCTATGCTACTTTATAGGTCGACACCGCGACAGATTTCAGCATAGGCTAGGCATATCTCCTTTTGTCTGTATAGTTGCCGCAGCGTCAATAATAGCCCAAGCGGTCAATACCGTTCGTTTCCTGTCCCAATTTGGGGCGACCCAGAAGTTATACAGGGGATGGATGAATGGTTTGTCCGGGCGGGGCCGTAGCCCCTACGTTAGGCCACAATGCAGGCCCATCACCACATCCTGCCGTTCCTTCGCTATACCCCCACCGACCCCCTCCCAGTGGATCAAAATAGGCGTTTTTTATTTTTTTCGGCACCCCCGAAGTCTCCAGACTCCGCTCCGGATTTTTCCGGGCCATGTGTGGTCTCAGTGGTAGCTGTCCCCGTTCCCGTTTGTCCCAACACATGGTTTCTATTGTAGCTTTTACCTTTTAGGTGCTTAGGCAGCTCCAGTCGGTTCCCATTTACCTACTCGCTGTCACCAGCTTTCGGTGGTCTGGGTGGGACTTCGTGCCGACCACCAACTTTTGGCGGCAAGAAACCTGCCCCGCCGAGTGGCTGAGTATCCGATGTGTGCGCCGAACCTATCCCTTTCTCAGAAATACTTAAGAAATTTTAGACTTTGTTCTTTTGAGTCAGTTCGTTCCGATTTGCTCTTGCATACGTAGCGCAGTAGAGCTGAAAGATATTGGACACACTGTCTTCATGATTCTTGGATTCAGTTCTCTTAGAAGTTACCGGAAAACGGTTTGAGGTCAGCAGCCTTGCTTGTGTTAATCGCTCAAACTCGCTCGAAAAAATTGTGTACCTCCGCTGACTTTGTATGAGAATGAGAGTGGCTTATACTGTTTAGGTCTCGTTGCAAATCGTTCAAATGGTTTAGGATCATACATTTGCGTAAAATTTCTTCGAAATCGTAAATACTAGAACCATCTACTAAATTTTGGCTGTTGGGCCTACCGATTCTGAGTGGCCGACTAGCTGTCTCCTTTAATTACAGTCTGCGCCTGCCTCTTCTCCCAAATTTTGATGCTGTTTTTGGGAAAATTAGCGATTTCGTTGAGGTTTGACTACTTTTTTGGGAAATCGGTCTACCTCCTCTGTGAATACTCAGACTTATAATGCAGTGAAAATTGGTCTCAAAGGTTGGCATGGCAACTGAAGAAAATTGCATGCTTCACTATTATACACAATTTTCCAAATCGAATTTCTTGCTCAATAATCGGATTCTATGTCTGAAAATTTCTACTTTTAAGGTACTTTTGGACTACTTTCGAAGTGTTAGGTCAGCGTAGAACTTCAGGAAAACTTTTTTCGACCTGCTTTGGCCGGCCATAACTCGACTGGACTGGAACCCCCCTCAACAAGAACATTTTTATTTCACTATTTTGCAACGCTTTTTATACGCTTTATTTTGCTTTAAGATAAACTGCCGTTGTGCGTGGCCGATGCAGTAAAATTGGTTTGAAAGATTGATAACTTAAGAAAATTGCTTACTTCACGATAGACACAATATTTTCCAAATGCAAATGGAATAGGCCAAATTAGGCAACGCCCAACAGCAGTTATTTTAAGCCAAAATAAAGCTAATAAAAAGCACTACAAAATAGTGAAATAAAAAAGTTCTTGAAGGGGGTTCCAATCGAGTTAAGACCGGCCAAAGCAGAAATTCTAACATGACCTAATATTTCGAAAGTAGTCCGAACGTGCTGTAAAGGTAGACATTTTATGATCTAAAACCCGATTATGGAGATAGAAATTCGATCTGAAAGTTTTGGTCCCACAGTAAAGTAGACCGATTTTCAGTAGGCTGTATCTCAAGAAGACTGGTGCTTCAAATTCACTAATCCTTTCCAGTTGAAAGATAACTCATAAGCACGTATTAGAGTGCCAACTTACAGCTTTCTGGGCCAAAGTTTCAATTTTGGAGTCTTGAATATTCAGACTTGATCGATTCAGAGACCGACTCCTAATCTCATCTCAGTTTAGTTTTGCCTACCTAAACGGATTTTCACCTTGTTTTTGTCTGGAAAACCAACCCCTACTGGGTGCCCATTTAGACTAAGACCTGTTGACCCTACGAAAACGGTAACTGATTGACACGAACGGCATGGAATAGTTGATTAAGGAGACATGAGCTTGATGTAGTTCTAAATGAGCTGTGCAAGTATGGAGACAACAATAATAAGGCTTAATAATAGTTGGCGGCGACGTGCATTAGTGATTGGTTAGTGTCGGCGCCACGATTGTGTCCGTTTGCACCCGTGGCAGTGCGATCGATCAGAGGTGAACTAACTGAACCACCGCCTCTCTCCTCCTTGCCACCCTCCGTCCACATCGTTCCACTACTTAATTTTACTCCAACTCTCACGGCACTTGAAGCTGTCGGCCTTGTAATAATAGTAGCTTCATCCGTTCGTAGAACTGGAAGAAGCCAGTGTGCTGTTCTTGGCTCGCCTAACGTACATTTCCTTAATTGACGATGAATTAATGGGCCGTGGCTGTTGCGCTAGCCTCATGTGAGCGTGCGGCGTTCGGTGGTGGCGGTGGCTTTCTTTTGTAAGTGTTTTGGTTGTCGGTGAAGGTCTCAATCGCAGCGCATCGGTCACTGGGGTGAGCAGTGTGTCAGCTGGGAGTGTTCAAAGAGTTGATTGTGTACCAATTGATCTATTATTTTGTTGCCGCATCCACCAACAGAACACAGCCCAGTAGCTAAGTGGCCGGGCCGACCATGTCTGTAGCTGCACACAATCAATAGCTGCTTGCTAGTGTCCAGCTCCTCCGCCGCTCGCCGGCCGCATTGTCAAGCCGCTCGGTTACGCCATGCCCGCCGCCGCGTCCGTCGATGCCGGCCGTGAGCTCTAGAATAGAAGCCGTTGTTTCAGTTGATTGGCTAATTCCGTTGATGTGCTGCAAACTCAATCCAGCTCTGCCAAACTGTCTACGCACGACGCCTGTGGCCCGGCTGTAGCCACTCAAGGTATCTCCATGCCTGCTCTCTGTCTGTCTGTCTGTCTGTCTTGTCTGTTGGTGTATGCGTGTGCAGTGGTTTTTCCATGTTTGCCTTTGCATGTGCGCTCGCGCTGTTCTCTATCGATTTTGTCCCGGTAACGGCCAAGTAGTAGCCGCTACAGACAGACTAGATGCACACCAGTCCATGAATCAGCTAACATTCTGCGGTTTCGGTTTTCGCCTCTGCATGTGCTTTTGTGGGCTAGTCTTAACGTTAGGCTGCTTTTCAGATCTCAACGGTGCTCCCTTCCCCGCCGACCACGCCCACGCGGCTGCCGTTAGTTCCAGCTTCGGTTCGTTGATAAAAGAGACCAGAGGCCATCTCTCCAGCTTTCTGGGCACCGTTTCCCAGGTTGGTGCTCTCTCCACACTAACACTGCAATTAATTGCTTCTGCTAATCGACTGCTGCCTTGTTCCTTTGTTCCGATTTGCATAATCACTGAAAGTCTAGGTGGCGCTTCTTTTTGAATATGGCTAGCTTAATTCGATTTTGGTCTTTTGTTTTGTGAGGGCGTTAAAAATGGCTTCATTATAATACTTTGAAATCGATTCAAATAGCCGAATGATGTATTCATATCCCTGCTGGTGGGCCTATTGGTTTTCTGAACTGCCCGCTTTTCACCGTTTGTCTTTGGGTCTCCAAGCGCTGGCTGATTGACGTCAGTAAACGCCCATCTCGCTTCTAAATTTAGACTGTCCGGAGTTTGTCATCCCATTTCGCTGGCGTCATAACCCATTGATTAGCTTTAGATTAGGCTGGCTATCAGGTTATTTTAACACCCACTTCCTGCCACACCGTCTAAACTAGTCACAAAAGTGTGTGGTGGTTGGAAAGTTATCAGTGTAAAGTTGTCGACGACTTAAGTGAATGGCGCGCGTAAGAGGATGCCGTCTGGAGTATTTCTGAAATATTAATCACGCATTAAGATTAATTCTTTTGATCCGAGCCGTAACTAATTTGTGCCTCACTGCACTTGAGTGTGTGTGTGTGCATGTGACGCTGCTGTTGTCTGCTCGCCAGTGATATACAGACACTGCCCATCGCTGTGCTTGCAGTCTCTGCCGTGCTGATTGAAGCAGCTTCGTTATTTTGCCATTGTCCTTGATTCATTGAGTTTCGGCTCTACGTGCACGCTCAGTTTTTCTGCGCTCTTTCGTGCTGCGTCGACCAAAGCCGCCTCGACGTCGGCGGTCGGCCAATCAGCCGCAGTCGAGTCGACTCTACTTCTTGCTCGGGACATGCTTACTGGGAAGCTGAAAGCCTTTGTTAATGTGGTCTTTAGATATCCGCAGGTACGTACGTACGCACTGCTTGCTGCACTCACAACGCCCAACTGCAGTTAACGATTTTTTTCGGCAAGGCAACAACCTCATATTCTATGGCATGGCATGACTTCCTGCTTGTGTCATAACTTTTTTCTATTTTTGCATTCCTATTCCCCGCCCTCCATTCGGAAATTTGTTGCGTTTTGTTCTGCTAGCGTGTGCATGATTGGTTCATTCGAACAAATTAATACGTGCCATAGAAGGCCTACGTATACCCGTATATTTGAACTTCCTCGTGGGTAGGTACTTGGATGGGCAGGATGACCCATGCATGCCAATTTAAACAAACTGGTTAAAGTGCCGGTCGTTTAGTACCGCATCGCGTGGTATCCCTGTTGAGCCATTACCTTTCCGAAAATTTTAACTGCATTTTTGCAGAAATCGGCAGTTTTATAGTGATTTGGCGACTTTTTTCCGGTAAATTGACCGACCAGCTCAGCTCATAGCCATGCATGGGCTGCATACGTGTAACAGGACCGGGCCCGGCGTGGGAGGAGATGGGTTTCCGTCAGGTGGTAGGTCGAGGGGGGTTTCGCCCAGAGGGGGTCCCAAAATTTCCGAAAGCTTCAAAACGCCTGGAAATGCGTTTTAGCACGTTTTTCTCGGTAAGAAGGCTAAAAATCGCTATTTTAAGCGGCCAAATAGCGTTTTAGAGCTAAAAACAGGCAAAAACAATAAAAAGGGTCTCCAAAAACACTGATTCCTCTTAAATATCAGCAGAGGAAACGCCAAATTCGGTTTCCAACGGCTTTTCAAGCGAATTTTAAGCTAAAACTTAGTGATTTCTGAGTCAGTTTATTAGTACTGGAGCCACTACGTACTAGTACTTGCATTTTTGGGTCAGAAGGGAGTCTCTAAACTGTCTCGGAGGGGTTTGGCCTTTCTAGCTTGGGGTAACTTCCAAACCCCCTAGTACATGTATGATGGGCTGCAAAACCGGAAGGGGTGTCAGGAACTGTTTTATTGGGCACATAGGCGACTGTGATAAGGGATCGGGTCTAGTGGAGTGTGGTTGTTTCAGTGGCTGGGCTCTAGTCGTGAGTCGAGCGAAGAAGCCACCTTGCAGTTGGACAGTTGTTTGAGTGCGTTGGGAGGCGAGCAGACATCCCGGTGCACGGCCAGCGGCCTTGCAGACATGGACCAGTATCACAATCTCGAGATCGGCGACACAAAGCTGACGGTGCTGAAGCGCTATCAGAACCTAAAGCCGATCGGATCGGGCGCGCAGGGAGTCGTCTGGTCAGTCTTTCGGTGCACGATCGATTTGCGTGTATGGACTGAGTGCCAGCTTAGAATGTCTTTAGTGCCGCCTACGACAAGTTGCTGGAGCAGAATGTGGCTATCAAGAAACTGAGCCGTCCCTTTCAGAACGTCACACATGCAAAGCGCGCCTTCAGGGAATTTAAACTCATGAATTTGGTCAACCATAAAAATGTACGTTACGTTCCCTTACTTTTCTGCATTCAATTGTTACAACTTAAGCGATAAAAGAACGATATAGACAGCAGTAGATCAATTTGTGATCATCATTCATTCACTCTTTTATCATAGATCTCTATATATTTTCGGAAGATTTATATAATTGTTATTTGATCACTTAGCAGGGTTTGTGTGTTTTAGATAGTTGGTTTATTAAACGCATTTACGCCGCAGAAGACCCTAGAGGATTTTACGGATCTGTATATTGTGATGGAGTTAATGGATGCAAACCTTTGTCAAGTGATTCAGATGGACCTGGACCACGAACGAATGTCCTATTTGCTCTATCAAATGCTGTGCGGAATCAGGCACTTACACGCAGCCGGAATTATACACAGAGTGAGTAGACTACGTATTATAGTGGTTCTAACATCCACCCCAGTCCGGAATTACTAGCTTATATTCCAGACTTAGGCTTAGACTTAGCGTTAGGTTCAAGACATAACGTGTAACAGGTCAGTTGCCTGAGAGGGAGTGGTGGTTTTTGCTGACTGCAAAATTGGCATGGTGTCAAGTTTAAAAAAGAAGTTAAGAAGTGAAATTTCTGGCCATAAGTTACTGAAAAGCGCTAATTTGAGCTAAAATGAAGAAAATAGTTAGTAATTTTACAGCCAGTTTTGTACATGTATCTGAACTTGTTCAAAATTGAGAAATGATTGGTTAGGTTAAAAATTTGCTCAAGTGGGCTCCCGGTCTTGGAGGTCCGGCTCTAGCTGGCCGGAAGAAACTAGAGCCCATCTTATATGTTTCAGGCTAAGGCTTAGGTTCAACACGTAATGTAGATCTTTGGCAAACTAGAAGTAGGATCCGATAATCCCCACGCCGGCCCGGACCTGTTACATTTATGCGGAGTAGTTACTTTCGAAATAATGAACAGTTGTTCTTTCTGCATCTACACAAGTGTCCGACGTTTTAGGACCTCCAAGCCCAGCAATATCGTAGTGAAGATGACTGTAGTCTAAAAATATTGGACTTTGGTCTGGCGCGCAGCGCCGACAATAGTTTTATGATGACTCCCTACGTGGTTACTCGCTACTACAGAGCCCCCGAGGTTATACTCGGCATGGGATACAAAGGAGAACGGTACGTACTTGCTCTTCTCTCTCCTCTCTCTTTACTGGGATTTCCGGTCCTCACCTGACCTTGCTGCCCTAGTAGGTGCTGCATCTGTGCCTAGTTGTTGTTTGGCTTTTCTAACTCTCAGTTTGCTGTGGCCGATCTCCTGTTGGCTTAGTTGGCTGCTGTTTCTAGGTGTGTGTGTTTGTGTGTGTTGGATTCTGCCAGTCCCCCAACGCAGTAGCCTGCCTAGCGCAGCGCGGCCTTGTGCTTTATTTGACTGGTTCTTTTGCCTGCTTCAGTGGACCTCTGGTCTGTTGGCTGTAGTATGGGCGAGATGATAAGAGGCGGGGGTGCTGTTTCCCGGCATCGACCACATCGACCAATGGACGAAGATCGTTGAGCAGCTGGGCACGCCCTCCAACAGCTTCATGCGCAGACTCCAGCCGACCGTGCGCAACTACGTCGAGAACCGACCCAAATACCAGGGCTGCGTTCGACAAACTTTCCCCGACATTTTGTTCCCCTCGGGCAGCACCGACCCTTGACAGGTCAGTCGCTCCCTCTCTCACGGTGGCTTAGGTGAAAGTGGATCTCTGGTCGATCGGCTGTATCTTCGGCGAGCTGATTCGCGGTCGCGTTTTGTTCCGGGAACCGACCACATCGAC
>JASANB010005161.1:0-66755 GCA_030248155.1 Sabatieria punctata | reverse complement strand
TCAAGAATTAAACTGTGAATCTCAATAAAAATTACACAATCTTTGAAGGAATTTAATAAGTCTTTCATTCAAAAAAGGTTCATTCAAATCAGTTTGAGATTAATAGTTGCAAAATAAAAAATCTGCTGGTTTTTGTTCTTTATCACTCTTGTTTATTGTCAAAATCACTTTGAATTTGAGGACAAATATCTCAAGAACTAAGCAGGCTATCTTAATAAACGTTGCATCAATCTTTCAGAATTTATTTATCTTTCATTTAAGAAAGGACTCATTCAAATCGGTTGAGATTTGCAGTTGCTAGCTGCTGGGGTCTGGGTTGTTTTTGGAGGCGGACCCTGTATTTTTGAAGCTATTGTTCGGTTTCATTCAACACAGAAAAGTTTTTGTATTTGTTCTTGCGCTAAGAGCCGTTGAGAAAGTGGGGTTTAGTTGAAGAAAAGCGACTGAGCCGGCCGGTTCTGCCGATTATCAATACAGCTTTGAACGGGCGGCTAAAGAAATTTTAAAACCGGCAGCATAAACGCTTCCGCATCACTGCTATCGGCATCAAAGTTGACAACTAAATAGTAGTAGGCCTCCTATCCCCTATTCTACTTTGCTGTCCGTAGTAAGAGTGCGCGCCGGCCAAAACACCATGTGTCCATATTTGGCTATTTACCTGATTTTACTGGCAAAACTGACGGCTGGAGCAAAAATTATGTTCACCACCATGCCCCAAGGCAGAAGTCACATCTTTAGTATGATGCCTTTAGCTCATAAGTAAGCTTTTTTAATTGACCCTCTTGAAGAAAAGTTTCGATATTATTATCGTTGGTGAGTTATTCTATGTGTTTTTTAAGAAACGACCTCAATAGAAATAGCAAGAAGTTTCCTACATAAATTTCTAATAATAAATTCTAATAAGCCAACAATTCTAATAAGCCGCGCACGGCTTATTTGAAACCAGCTTATCCTATGAAAACGCTGTCAGCCATAGTTAATACATTGTACTACTGCTAGACAACTTCATTTCATAAGGCATGAATCAAGTTTAAAATTACAATAGGACTAAAACTTGTAGAGTTACTGCACAAGTTTTGGTGAAAATAACACCCCAACCCAACGGTTTTGGTGATTTTTGATACCCAAAATCGTGCTGAAATAAATAAGCCACGTGTCCAGACCACTCCGAAATTAATAAGCCGCTCTTATTTGAATAAACACGGTAATCTAAACTTTAGGCTGGTGGACCAAGGTCACGACGTAGCTGTATTTTTCGAGGTTTTCCGCGAAGAATTACCTTTTGGCGGTGGAGTGAAAAGTCAAATGATTCAGTGGAAGAATATGCCGAAAGAAGTGGTAGAAATGTTTGACGAAAGTCAGCCGGAATGGGTGCACGTGCTCTGGAACAAGGACTACCCTCCTCCAGAGCTGCTAGACCCTTGGATCGCCTCCACCACCTCCCTGACCCACATTTTCAAGCACCAACCGGACGATTTCTTTAAAATCTCCAACCAAACATGGGACCTGATGTTTGTGGACCCTTTGTTTGCTCCTGCTGGAGCTACAATGGCCCTTCTAAACCAGCCCAAAACTCTCTACATCCACTACTTCACTGCTATGATAGATCCGTTGTACACTTACTACAAAGGACTGAGCCGGTCTTTAGCTGCAGCACCCAGCACTGTGCCTGTAGCTAGACATGACACCCCATTTTGGGACGCCAGCAGCTTCTCGGACAGACTGAGGGTGTTCAGAGATTCTGTTTGGTTCATGTGGCTCTACTGGAATGAAGTGCAAACGTTGGTCTCTAAGGCAGTCTCCCCTGTCCTTCCCGAATTCAGCTTCCACAAATGGTGCAGTGGGGACTCTTTGTCAGTTTACGACTATTTTGACACTCTCGACTTTCCACTTCCCACCAACAATCAGTACGTGAGCTCAAGTGCTTCCTGTAAATCTACCAAATCCTTGCCAGCTGACTTGGAAGCCTTTGTTAATGATACCAAATCAGCTGGAACTATCCTGATGGCCTTTGGAACTATCGTCAGATGGGACATAGCCGACCCCAGAGCCAGAAATGCTATGATTGAGGTGGTTTCCCAACTAAAAGAGTATCGCATTTTCTGGGCCATGCCTCACTGGATGGTTGGAGAGAAGCCCAAACTGCCCGCACATGTCAAGGTAGTGGAATGGTTACCGCAAACTGATATTTTAGCTCATCCAAAAACCAAGTTGTTTATGAGTCATGGAGGACTAAAAAGGTACATAAGCAGTCTTGTTTTCTGAAGCAAAAAACTTAAAATTGCAGTGTCAAAGAATCGATTTGTGCAGAAATGCCGGTACTCTACATGCCCATGTTCGCTGAGCAGCAACGCAACGCATTTTTGATCAAAAGTCTCGGGTTTGCAGAGTACATAAACAAGAAAAGATTGGTTCCTAACGAAATTGTTCAAACGATCAGAAAAATGACCTCAACTCCTTCCTACTATCAAAACGCAAAGAAAGTCAAAAGATTATGGTTGGATAGACCGATACCCGCTGTGGAGGCAGCCGCCTTTAAAGTAAACCAAGTGATCAAATACAAAGGGTTACCGTCGAAATATTTCGCCCTGAAGTTCAAGGAATCTTGGCTGGAATTTCTGTTTGTGGACACAATGAGCTTACCGATTTTAGCTTTGTTCGTGATTGTTAAACTATGAGATATTTATTTTTGGGTTATCACTTTCTTCAGTGCACTTTAAACCGGTTGCATCAGTAGAAAAACAGTAAACTTTATCATCAAACACCGTATTTACTCATGATGCAACTTACTGAGCTTAAGAAGGCAAAGCTGTAAGCAAAGTATCTTCGCTATCACTTTCGCTTTGTAACGTACCAGAATGGTGCACAGTGAAGAGACACTGCCTTTGCTTGAATCTCAACCGAAAACCGTTCGAAAAACTGGTTCTTCCACCAAAATCGCCCTGATTTTGGCATCATGCTTTTCACTTGTAGTTCTTCTATCCGGTGTTTTCCCATCTCGAATGGACGCAGACCAAGAGTTGGAAAACGACATCCCGACGGCTCAAAGTACCCGTTTGCCTAGAGCCTTTAGACCCATTTCTTACAGACTGAAAATTCAGCCTTTTTTCCCAAGCGGAGTACCGTACCCGCCGGAGAGGAATTTTACATTTGACGCTTCGGTTATGATTGATATTCTGTGCCTTCAAGACGCAACAAATCTAACGCTTCACGGGAAGAACTTGGATATTCTGGATTACTCATTATCAATAGCTCTAGCTACTCCCTCTCTTGAAGTAGACCCCACTAAACAACAGTTGATTTTTCGGCTTGAAAAACCGATAACTGCTGGAACAAAATTTTCAATCAACATTACGTACAAAGGTCTCGTCAATGAAATGCCTGATTTGGGCTTCTTTCGATCTGGATATGTGGAAAATGGAAAACAAAGGTAGACTAAGAAATAATTAATTAAACTACCTCATGAAGTCTTTCAGATGGATCGTGGCCACTCAGTTCGAGGGAAAGTCTCATGAACCGTCACATGCCAGAGATGCGGTACCTTCGTTCGATGAACCGGCCTACAAAGCAAGTTGGCACATCACTGTTGTACATCCTGCGCATCTTATGGCCCTTTCTAATCAGCCAATCATCTCAACACAAACTTTGAAGTGAGTACAGTAGGACTGAATAAAACTTTTGCCAATCAGCCAAAACCAATGTTGCAGTAATAAATGGCGTGAAACAACGTTTTTCCCAACACCAGTGGCCCCTAGTTATGTGATCTGTTTTGCAATTGGCGATTTTGTTGCAAAATTAACAACTAGTCGCTTGGGTACCCAGGTAGATTTTTTGGTTTGGTACAGAGTTCTGCAAGACAGTGAGTTCAATTTCAGATTCGTCTGATGGGTTTCCCAGAAATCGCTCCTTATCTGGATTTGGCGCTCCAAACTTCAGCAAAAGCTGTGGACTTTTTGGCTGAATACCTAAACTTCGGTTATCCACTTCAAAAATTAGGTAATTCTGTTAGAAGCTACATAAGCTGAACAAGGCCTTAGTAACAACAGAATTGTTGTAGACATTGTGGGATTACCTGAATTTGCCGGAGGTGCATTCGAGAACTGGGGCCTGGTGACGTTTCAATACGAAAACCTGATTTTCGACCCACACGTTCACACTACCAAACATAAGGCTAAGGTTGTGAAGACAGTTTGTCATGAAATCACTCACCAGGTGCACTACCAAGCATTTTTATAGTTTCGATCTATATTTCTATTTCAGTGGTTTGGAAACCTTGTAACTATGGAATGGTGGGACAATGTAGTTCTCAGTGAAGGATTTGCGGCTTACTTTGAGTATCTTTTGGCCAAAAAGATCTACCCAGAAGAATCGCTATTTTATGTAGATTTCCTGATTGATTGTCTCAGAAATAATTTCATTCCTTCTTTAGGACACACTTTTCGTTGAAGATGCAGTCAAGGGAGCAATGCAAGCCGATTCAGAACCATTTGTACATCCAGTTTTGGACCCGGACGGTCCCGATTTTGGACCCATCTCGTACAGCAAGGTTCCGAGTTTGTCAAAGGGTTCAAAACAAAATATGTGGTTCTGTTTATTGCAGGGTGCCAGCTTGCTACATATGCTCAAATTTACTTTGGGAGAAGAGTGTTTCAGAAAGGGCTTACAAGTAAATGTGTAAATTATCGAAATCCATCACATCGACAATACTTTCAGCACTATGTTCATAAACACGCCTACCGGACCGCCACCTATGTGGACTTGTTTGAGTCTCTTACCCAGGTATGAACGTCATATTTATCTACATTTCACTTGCAACTGAACTGTCCCAAATTGTGGAGGTTGCCAAGAGTTGCGGTCTGCGAGATTGGTGTGGTAGGGATCTGAATGTGCTTAAACTGATGGAACCGTGGGTTCTGGAAGCCGGTCTACCACAGCTCGAAGCACGCACACAAACTGAAGGCACTGTGGCACTTCATCCTGAAGGAAATGAGGAGATTCTGCCACTCTGGTACAAAAATTTGCAACAACTTCAGTTCACGTGGGCACTGCCTAATGGTAAATTATTTGATTTGCAGGTTACACATTGAAATTCAGTTCACTTATTTTGTTTGTTGACTCACCAAATGGATCAAATTTTTTCTAACCTCTGGTTTTCAGCTGCTGACTGTGCAAAGCCGTTTGAAAGGAGAATCCTGCCCAGTCAAGTTGTGATCAACCCTGAAAGCAGATCCTATGTTGCAGTGCAGTACGACGACCGACATTGGACTTTCTTGGCGACACGTCTCAACCATAAGCGCGATGTGAATACCTATTGCAATTTCCAATTCATCTAAAATCAAAAACTCTTTTTTCAGATGTTCAGAGCTGCAACCAGGGTGAAATTGTTTGTGGATCTGGTACACAAAGGGTATACCAGCGATCAAATTATTTTGTAACAACTCTATCTTTGCAGACATTATGCAATGGATATTATGAACTTTCTGGAGTTAACACAATATCTCCACAAAGAATCGCTAGCATCTGTGTGGACTTTGGTTGCGCCAGTTCTAGATTTTTTAGCTGAAGTATTCAACAGGACTGATTATTATTCCACACTGATTGAGGTTTGAGACAGATACATAGATGTATTCATGTGAGTGAGTATTGCGCTATTCTACAGAAGTATATCCAGCCAAAGATGATGTCCGCATTTTTGCTGGCTCAGCATCAAAGCAACTGGAATGCAAGGTACGCATGTTCATTTGTACATTTCAGACTATAGCAACTACTTTGTCTTTTCAGAGTATTGACTGAGAATCTTTCTACAAAGCTCAAGAACAGTTACACTCTGCAGAAGCAGTTCGAAGTATTCTATCTAACCTGTCACTCATCAGATCAATGCAACAAGTAGCTTAATTTATAATTTTTCCAATACAAGTTCACTGCAATTCTGATTCCAGCCTTTCGCCCAATATTCGCAAAGCAGCCTACTGTCTTGGAGTGAAGAATGGAAACAGCAGTGTGTTTAATTTTATGACACAAATGTTTTGGAGGGAGCAGAGCAAGTCTCAGTACCTGATCACAGAAAAACAGAACTTGCTGTACGGCCTCAGCTGCTCTCAGAACCCCTTTCATATTTATCAGTCAGTTTGCTTGCATTCCAGCAAAACTGCTTCAAGCACTTTGCCAGTTTAGATTGATTGATCTGATTCTTGAGACACAGAACAACCAAGCTTTAAGCAATCTCAAATCTAATCCTGCTGCCCAGTCGGTTTTGCTGAATTATCTGGATAATCGCTTTGATTATGTGTACAGTAAAAATGCACTTCCTGACCTAGTCAGGGCCATTGGGCACCATGTAGATATGGAACATCTAGTGAAGGTAACGTTTCAGACATTTTTCCAAAATAACTACTAAACGAACTTCAAAGATGCTATCACAGATTTCAAATAAACTGAATGTGACCAATAAATTCGCTAAACTGATGGACGAAAAATTAAAAGCTGAAAGGTGGAAGCAAGAACAAGGCAAAGAAGTGATTGAATGGCTTCGAAAACACTCATGACTTCGTGATTAATTCAAATGTGTCAGATTAAATCCGAACTGTTATTGGATGTTTCAATATAATGATATATGAAATCGTCCCGTTTCCGGTACTACAACGATCTGAACCTCAACCTAACCTTTCTGAATTGTTCCATCATTCCTCCCTCAACAACACTAAGCGTGAAGCGTTTACTACAATACACTCCTCTTGATCATTGGATTCATGCAAGTGACGGATAACAAATATTGAGTATAAATCAATAAGCAAGAAAAATAAAATAGAAAATCATAAAAGAAGTTATCATTCTTGTCGCATCAGACAGTCTGGTTGCAACGTTGCACAAATTGTTTTTGCAACAACAAATTTCGACATCTTTGCCTCGAAAGGTACTAAATGTCTGTCGTTTCTGACAGCCATCACCGATTTCCTCGCATATTTTTGCGGTTTCTGGATCGTTTACACAATTTCTCCAGGTTCCTTTGACTTTTGCCCAGGACAGTGCTAAAACTGGCACACGTATATTCACTTACCCCCAAATTAATTCTACCTCCATCTCTGTCTTCTAATTCTATTTCTCCATGGCCAACCTCAATTTTAGCACACCATTTTCCTCGGCATTGACCAAAACTGCTGTCGATTCTTTGCCAACCTTTAACGCAACATTATGTTATCAAAATTCGAAAGACAAAAGCACCTCCACTCGTCAAAAATTTCATTTTTCCATTCTCATTATTGTAGCAGTAAATATTTTCTGTTGCTTCACTAACACGAAGGCAAGTTCCGAAAAGTGCAAGTCCAAACAAGACATTCATTGAAGTTGAACCGGTATTCAACAATTAACATCAGCTACTGACTGATTGAGAAGTCAGCGCGGGAATACTCGATTTTGCTATGAATAATGTCGAAAAACCGGTGGCTGTCGGGATAAATAGGTGACGTTTGTTACTACAGAACTGGTTTAGTCAAACCATAATCACTGTGCTGTGCCTAAGCACGATTACTAACCGTTTGCACTGGGGATTCGCACGATATATTTTTCCACTATCGCTATCAAAATCGATTTGGCGATTTTTAGTCCTATCAAATCAATCAAATTAATCGATTTCTAATAATCATCAACTTTAGATACCTGGGACCTCCGAAACTGTAGTTTGCTTTTTGCGTCCTTCTCCGGTCGCGTAACAGTAAATAACAAGAACACTGTCAGATTTATAGAGTTAGTCATCAATTCCTTATAGTGAATTGAAACATTCTTCGTTTGTGTTTATGTACAATCAATGAAAATAGAATGCATAACTGAACTACAGCAATAAAGGTGCATTGCTATTCCAAAAGTTAGAGTATGCGCAAATTGTCACAGAAAAACTAACAGAAGCGATGCCAGCAGAACAATAACAACGGTTGATGCAACTGTGTTAGCTGAATTGCACAAATCTGAGCTGCAGCAACAAACCGTTATGTCGCCGGTGTAAGTCAAGAAAGAGCTTTTCATTTGCTTGCAATTCTCGCCTATGTCATTACAACTCAAACTGGCTGCAAAGTCGCTAACGCATGTTCGAAATACGCCGTTCATCAGCTCCTGAGTGGTGCCATCTAAACATTTGTATAGAAAGAAAATTAAAAATGGATTTTGAAACCCAACCTGAAGTTTTTCTCTGTCCACTGCCGGTGATCTTAGCACACCATTTATGACTGATGCATGTGCCGTGGTCTGAATCTTTGTCGTCCCAAGCTGAAATCACAATCTATTTGTTATTTAATTAAATTTTTTGTTTAAAATTCAAACCTGCGTCATTATCGGTTTTGACGTGAGAACTCTCTCTGCTGTAGCAGCGTATAGCCGCCCCCGGATGCAGCAAGAATGCAGCCAGAATTGCAAAGCAAATCGGCATGTCGACTCGGATTTCAGCAGACGGTGCTGGCTCCAAAACTCCTGCTTAGAACACGAGATGGTCTTAAGGCTAAGTGTATGTTTGCTCAGTTGAGAACCAGCTTCGGAGGGACAGGTTGGGAGTTTTTATTTGTTTAATCGAAATCACAAAGCAGAACCTACTGCACTGGGGGTGGAAATTCAAAGCCAAATTTGTCCTGCCTCTAATGATTGTTGTAGCCGTGCAGTGCTGAGGATATCAGTTTCAAAGTAAACAGACTTGTATGCGGCTACATTCACATTTTTATTCGTATGCTTGGTTTAGTCTAACAACTTGAATAAGAGTCAGAACACTACTAGGATTTACGAATTTCTGACGCTGTTTGTAGACGGACTACAGTAATATACAGCTCAGTAGCACAGAGAGCAAAAAAAGAACGGATGAAAAGATGGTGTTTGCAGAGTGGTTGCAAAGGTCAGTGTTGCAGCAGCAAAGTGTGATTTCTCCTTTGAAGCCCATGAACTCAGTGACAGTGTTGCAGTTGTTCCCTGTCTTTTCGCAACTCCTTGCCGCTGCTCTCGTGTCAACGCACTTGTACCAGACTCCCTTTGCGTCCATTGTGCTGTGAGCTGCAAATTAATAAACCATGTGTCATTTTCTGCTCTTAACTAGCTCACAAACTATGCTATGCTACACACAATATATATTATATTGCACTTTTAGTACAACTATTTTGCTTTCTTTCTGAAACTAGACTTTTACTTTTTTGTACTGCACTGCACTGTACTGTTTAGAGCCTAGCAGTTTACTGTGCAGGTCTTTTGTGCCCTGCAAAGTTCAGACAATAATACATAATAGGTAATCCACTCAGTTCATTCAGTTTTATAGCTCTACATATATAATCCGTTTCCGTTTTCGGAGATGAAAGATTACAAGCTATATAAGCTACATATGAGAGCATACCTGGTCCATCCATAGTGCCATCTAAATCCACCTTAGCGCACCAGTTGTAGTCGCTGGTGAGACAAGTGCCTCGGTCGTCATGCTGTTCTATCCAACCTGCACACTTATAATACCATTAGAAACCTTTTTGCTAAGATCACTATGTACCAGGTCGGCGGCCAGCGTGGTTGAGGGTTTTGGCCCAAATTTAGGGAGGGTCTTAAAAAGCTCTAACCATCTGATTTTGGACCAAAATGACTGAAATCGTCATATTTAGCTCAGATTCAGCAAAACTGGTTACTTACGGTACGGTAAATTTTAGTGACGTTAGTGTCTTCTAAAATTAAAAAGTGACCAAAATTAGACCAACATTTATTTATTCGCTTTCAAAATTGAACGGGGTTGGAAAAATCGTATCGGGAGTTTTGACCCAGATTTACTGTTATTTGGTATTAGATTTTCTGAATGTGTATGTATATGTGTATATGTCGTAGGGAGAAAGGGAATTCAGGGAGATTCGGAATCTCCCTAGGGAGAAGTGGAATTCCATCTCTCCCTAGGGTTTTAGGGAATATGACCTCTATTCCCTCACTCCCTAGGGAGATTTGGAATCCGCAACGCTCCGCATAAAAGGTCACTCGAGTAGGTCGCTCTTTTGCCCTCAGGCTCTGCGAGAACAACTTTTACAACCTGTCCCGGTCTTAATTGCAACAGCAGTTCAAACGGCATGCCGATATAAGTCCAGTATGTACAGTATTGCACTTTTACTTTTATACAGGCAAGAATCTAAAGCACAGAAAGTAAACAAAGAATTATGTGCACATACTGTACATGTACAGTATCCTCCAGTAGAATAATTACTTAGGGAAGTCGCACGATTTTCCGCCATGGCATTTGGATGAGCATTTTAAACCTGGGCGCAATTTACTCAACTTGAAACAGGCGCAACGCTTAGTACGGCATGTTTGTTTGCACTTACACATAGACTTTACACCATTTTCAACACCAGAGCTATAACTACCATAGGATGTCTCAGACCGAAATGCCTTGGTTAGTGTGACAGGCTGATTAGGGACGGTAAGAGGGCGTTTCGTACCGCGCACAACATGAAGTTGCTCCTGAAAGAACGGAGTGCTGATAACACCAGCAGAACAGCCCAAGGAAGCTTTAGGCCCGTTTACAGACACCACTTCGACCTCGAGATTGCGGGGACACGTGTTGCTACGATCAACCCGCGGGATTGGAAGAAGCACGTGATCACCCACGTGAAGACTGTGTTTGGCGGCAGTTTGCGCCCAGGTTTAAAATGCTCATCCAAATGCCATGGCGGAAAATCGTGCGACTTCCCTAAGTAATTATTCTACTGGAGGATACTGTACATGTACAGTATGTGCACATAATTCTTTGTTTACTTTCTGTGCTTTAGATTCTTGCCTGTATAAAAGTAAAAGTGCAATACTGTACATACTGGACTTATATCGGCATGCCGTTTGAACTGCTGTTGCAATTAAGACCGGGACAGGTTGTAAAAGTTGTTCTCGCAGAGCCTGAGGGCAAAAGAGCGACCTACTCGAGTGACCTTTTATGGGGAGCGTTGCGGATTCCAAATCTCCGTAGGGAGTGAGGGAATAGAGGTCATATTCCCTAAAACCCTAGGGAGAGATGGAATTCCACTTCTCCCTAGGGAGATTCCGAATCTCCCTGAATTCCCTTTCTCCCTACGACATATACATGTTTACTGTCAAATGTGTATGGTAATAGTATTTGGGTATACACATTCAATAAAACAGTGTGTGTATTTGTGTATTATTTGTCTGTCTTGTACTGAAAATGCAAATTTTTTGATAGATTTTGAGCCATAACTGCTAGAAAAATCAATTCTATCAATGTCCGCTGCTTGAAACGTGAGATAGCTTTGAAATTGAGTTACGTATTGATATATCTACTGTTTATTACTGCAGCAAAAAACATCGGAATCTTGCGATTCTGTTCAAAATTTTACTGACTTTTGCTGATCAAATACACAGACACAAAACTACACATTTTGAGTACTGTACTGTTAATTTATAGTAATGTGTATCCAAAATTTCAATCTATAGGTATGTGTATACACATTCAAAAATCAATGTGTATTTTTGTGTATAATAAATCTGTTGTATACACAAACAGCCGTACCCCGATTAGGCTTGTATACAAGTAAGATACAGTACCTGAGCCGGGCATATTGACTTTGGAGTCTTGCTTATCATAGCACTGGATAGCGGCAGCAATTTTACAGAAGGCCAGACACAACACAACCAAGCGATACATTGCGCGTGGGAGGCTGAGGAGACAGAATTAGCAGGCAGTCGGGTGACGGAGCGAGGAGGTGGCTGTGAACTAGATATTTGCTAGCTAAATGGAGGACGGCTTTGTCCGGTCACAGAACTGGTCGGTCACCTCACCAGTAACTAGTTTCACTCGCTCGCTTGCTTTCCACTCGAGCAGTATTTTCTTACTCCAACATTGGCCACTAAAACTGAACTGCAGATACTATCTGAAACAGTATTTGCACTTGACCATTCTCTAAACTGGTTAGCTCTCAAACGTTACCGCTTTGGATTTATTGAGCTGGTGCACTCTGTAACTCCAGCTTTTAGACAGCATCGGTTTTTCGATCTTCCGTACACTAGTAGACTACAGGTTGTTAAAAAACACAGGAACTTACTTACAGCTTTTCTTTGAGCAGACGGATTGTTTAGCTTTTGGTCTGAAAGAGCGCCCAATGGCCGAGCGTTTGGTTGGTCGCCGGTCGAGAAGTTGGGTCGGGTACTGTAACGTTTAAATTGGGTGTGTTTAGCAGCACACTGCGATTTTCTCCTATTTTAGAGTTTTTGAAATTTTGCATCAAATTCGGAACTGACAGTGTATGCAAAGTTTCCGGACAATGGCCGTGACTGAAGTAACACTATTTAAAATCCGGAATGCTATACTTGAAGAAAAAGGCACCAAGAGAAACTCAAGTCTATGAGTGGGCACAGCGTTGTCGAAGGGGCTCCACTACTGTTGTTTGGAATTGGATTTTCAGAATCTGTATGTGTATGTGATGTGTATACATATTCACTGTCAAATGTGTATGAATCTGTAGAACACATCCAGAAAAACAATTTGTAGTTTTGTGTATTTACGTGTATGTGTCTTGATGTATTGTACTAAAATGGAAATTGTTGCCTGATTTTGAGTAAGAAACTGAAAAAAATCAGATCTATCATAATCCACTATTTGATTTAAGCTGACAGGTCTTCACAGCTTTGGCCTCCTCAGGTTTGTTTGCCTTTCTTATATTTACGGACTAGAGACTCTTTCCCTTCGGAGCTTAGGCCGGAGCGCCGCCCCTCCCCGCCTAGGCTGGTCTGGTCCCCCGTCACAGGCTGGCCTAGTCTCCCTGACAGCTTACGACAAATACACAAAGAACAGTTAGCTCCACCTCACTTCGTCTAATGAATGAACCTGATATATTTAAACTCAGTTCCACATCATACAAGCCTTTCCTGCAGTGCTTTCAGTAGATCGAAAATCTTCACAGTCGTCATTTTATCGGTTTTGCGATGAAAAGTCACATTCAACCATATTGTTAAAATTCCCCAATTTTGGTAACCTTTCAGCTACAGGGCTCCCCACTTAGTGTTATTCTCAATGGCAACACCAATCATTACTGCCAGGCCAGTTTGAAAGCGTACTCTTTGAACTACCGAAAAATGTTGAATTTACGTGTACCACCCTGATTCGCAGTTTTCGGGTCATATCATAAAATCCGCAGGAGTTGGAATTTTCCTCTAAAACTAGCACAATATGTAGCCAGTTGTCTTGTTAATTTTTCCCAAAAGTTTGAGTCAAATCGCTAAAGAACTGATCGAGAACTAAACATTTGAGTGAAAAATAAACGATGGACATTTTTGATCCACTACGTATACTGTACTTCAGTGGACCATGCAAATCCAAACTGCTGTACAGTCAAGAGCCTTCCAAAATTCAGTATTTTAGCCCATACTCCTACTAATGGAGTAGTCTACTTACGTAAGCGTTTTCGTGTTTGCTGCAACTGTAAATGGATTCGATATTCGACAGAAGTTCTAAAACTTCCATTAAAACGATTAGAAATGAAATGACTTAGTTTTGCACACACCCAGTACAAACAATTAGACCATAGATATTGTCTAATCTTGTTGAAACCAACTTTTTCAAATCAAAAATCAAACCTACACACAAGAGAGTCCCTAAGTAAATGGGTTATGTTTTGTGCGTGCAGCGCAAAAATGTTTTGTATAGCTATCGTACATATCTCAAGGTCCGATTGCCCGTGTTAAGTAAAAGTCCGTGTCTTTTCCCGATCAGTATCAGAAAAAGCATCTAATAATCATAAAAGAAGCAGCCCAATTAATGTGCACTCGACTAATGCGTCTGTCAGCAGTCTAAAATAGGAGAACAATGGTAGCGTAGCTATGACAACCAGATCAATAGAAGACTAACTCGTTGCCAACAAATAAGACGGCCGTGCGTTCATACAATGCAGTCCCTCCCGGACTCTCTTTCGTAATCGTCACAATAGATGGAGACCAACCCCAGCCATCCGTTTGTCACGTTCAGCGATCAGCAGCCCAGTGCCGGGCCGTCGCCCAGAGAAAGAAAACGGTCTACGCCTAGAAAAGTGACCATTTGTGCTTTGGCTTCGCTCATTCCGGACCTGACTAACCGAAGAGAAAGGGTATGTTTCAAGAAATCTGTAAATGCCACCGAATTATCACCACGGTACTTTTCATCAGCCCCATTTTCAACCTAGTAAACCTTGACTTTTTTAAATAAAGTATGAGGATGTTTGAAATTTATTGGTCAAAAGCCATGGGAATTTCGTGACCCTGACCGATGAAGTTTACAAAACACGTTGATACAATACAAGTTGTATAATTAAAAAACTACGTACATATTTCTTGCCAAGTTGCCCCCGTGCCGGTCGTCGGTAAGAACTGTGACCCTACTCATATCATAAATAGGTCAGTATGTGAGCTCACACATCACTTTTTGAACCATCCCAACACTATCAGTTTTTTCCTTTTCAGGACCAATTTCGCGAATTCGCAGCAGGCTACCTTAGAGAACGGGAATGCACGGCTTACATCGCGCACGAAAGGAAAAAAGAAACATGCGCATGTGGCAGAAGCCTGGTTTGGCACCAGGAGAAAAATGTGGCCCCGTACCCCGACCCTCACGCCAAGTGGAACCCAGAGCATCACACCAGAACTCTGCCGACCACCGGTTTTGGAGAAATCGAGTTTCCCGGATTCGGCAATAGGACTGCGCCCTCACCGGTGAGCACCTAGACGATTTACTGAACTACGGTAACCGGTTTAGTACGCACGGGTGGACCACCAGACAGACCCCACCCTGTTATGGACGTTGCTGCATGTGTTGTGGGATATTCCGCCGCCTAAATTGGTGATTTCGGTGACCGGCGGGGCGAAGCGGTTTTTTATGAAACGCAGACTCAAAAATGCCTTCAAACAAGGATTAATCGACGTCGCTGCCACTACTGGTAGGCTAATTTGTAGCAAATGATCGTTTGGGACCGTCCATAAACTACGACGTTCAGAGCGGGAGTTGGTGTCCAAAACGTCGACGTTTTGCTAGGTGCCTAGGAAGCTTATGTATGTCCTTAACTATATTACAAGGAAAACTCAACCCAGTTCATGTTTCCAACGACCAAAATGGTAGTTCACTGTCAAAAAGTTTCCTTTTCACAGCTTCCACAGTGTCAAGTCGATTTTGTTGAAGATTTTCTAATGTCGGGCACAGTACCAAGTTTAGTCCGGGGGGGGGTGTCAGCCGAAAACGTTGTACTAGTAGTTTATAGGGGGGTTTGCTGAAAACGTCGAAAAACGTCGGGAGGGGGTGTGCGCGGACCAAAATTTTGAATTTTTGAACGTTTATGGACGGTCGCTTTTAGTCGTAGATATTGAATTTTACGTATTTCTGTAAAGTTTATAATTTCCTTGAAACATGGCTGTTTCTTTAGTACCATTGCTATTTAGACGCCTGGATAATAACGGGGGGCACGGCGGCTGGAGTGATGAAGTACGTAGGGGAGGCCATCCAGGAGTACCAGCTATCAGATTCGGATGCAAAACGAATCGTCGCCATCGGCATTGGCTCTTGGGGCTGCATCGATAACAGACAGAGTTTGGTGGAAACTGACGTAAGTCAAATCACCCTATTTTCTATCAACCAAAGTGCTTCAAAAAGCTTCAGAACACAAACGGTTACAGAACGATTATAGGGTTTTGTGACCAAGTCCAAAGTGGGTTTTGTTGCGACCTTTTTTGGGGTAAAAAGTGGGTTTTGACGACCTTCTTTGTGGAATAAACGCTGCCGCGCCGCTTGCTCTAAGTGTGCAAGGCAATGAACTGAAACATTAGTAGGACGGTTTCAGGGCACGGGTTCGTTTCCAGCAGTGTACAGTCTGCGCGACTGCAATGCGGTGAGTGGCAGCGCCCCGCTCGACCACAACCACACCCACTTCATTCTGGCAGACAACGGCACTGTCGGACGGTTCGGCACCGAGATCAACCTCCGAGCCAGACTGGAAGAAAACATCAGAACCAAATGCGCCGCCTGTCTCGACCCCCTCCAGAAGGACAAACCACACCAATGTACCTATTGGTTTTTACTTAGCTACGCATACTTACCATACCTACGTACAAATACTCATCACACAGCAGTTGAAACAGTCTTTGAATCGCCTCATGTTATGAGTGGCTAACTCTCTGAAATACGTACTGAGTCGGTCTGCTGCTCACTAAGCAAAACTAAGCATTATTAGTAGACTTTTAGATATGGTTGGGAAAACAATGTTTCAACAGTAAATTATGTGTGCAAGCTGTTTTGCTATGTATTCACGTTAAAACGTACGCTGACCTACATGTACAGGGGGTTCTGGGGTCTGCCCCCACCCGACTGAGGTCAGACCCCCAGATGGGACCCCCCACGAGACCATTTTTCGGACCCTTCCGCCTTCCGATTTTCTGGCAAGTAATTTTTTGAGCAAATTTTTGCGTTGTTTTTTTTACAATTTCATACACAAAAATTACCTAATCGCCTGTAAAACAGCTCTTTTTAGCTGTATTTCAGCTCAAATTAGCGATTTTTGACGATTTTTAGCGGAAAATTGCGATTTTTGAGCGTTTTTAGTGCCCAAACCCCTCCCAAAATTTGGGCTCATTAGACCCTGTCCCCCGGCCGGCGCCAGACATTCTCCCCTTCGGCGGATTACCTGTTACATGTTGTTGTTGGCGGAGAAACTGTTGTAAGCATCGATGTACAGTAACAGGTCGCGGACCGCACCTAGACCATTTTTCTGACTCTTCTGTCCTCCTATTTCTGACAAGTAACTTTTTTGCAGATTTTGGCGATATTTTGGAATTTCTAACACTAAAATTGCCTGTGAAACAACACTTTTTAGCTGTTTGAGCCCAAAATAGCGAATTTTTTTCGATGTTTAGTTAAAAATTGCCATATATTTTCCGATTTTTCAGCGTATTTAGTACCGAACCCCCTCCCCTAGAATTGAGGCTGAGGCCCCGGCCGGCGCCATACCCGTCCCCATCGACTGATGATCTGTTACATATACATGTGTAAGAGATACTGTATGTAGGTGTGGGCACTCCAGTAGTTCTGATAGTGGTAGAAGGAGGCGTGAACACCATGCGGACCACCCTGGACGCCGTTAGACACCACATCCCGGTGGTTGTGATCAAAGGGACAGGTCGAGTGGCCGACATTATGTGCACTGCCTACAAACTGACCAAGCCTAAGCAAATCAGGTAGTCTCACCGTTGATGGCATTTCTTCAACAGACTGATTTCAGTGATGAGCCGTATTTTGCGCACAGTTTTGAAGCTGAAATGACTCTTTTGCTCAGTAGAAATCTGCTGCCGCTGGCGAGTCCAGAAGAAATTCCGGAAATGGTGGACGCACTGATGGAGATAATGAAAAGTCGCTACTTGGTTACTTTGTTCGAACTGGACGATGCAACCTGCTACGAAATGGACAAGGCTGTTTTGAGCGCGCTCTTGAAAGGTCAAAGCTATATATGCAGTGGGAACTATTTTAACACCAATCTTTAAACCATACATGTAACATGTTCCGGCCGACCCGGGGGACGGGTAGGGGGGGGGGTTCCGTCACGTGAGGTCGAGGGGGTTCCGCCCAGAGGGCGGTCCAAAATTTCAAAAAGCTCCAAAACGACTGCAAATGCGTTTTTAGAACGTTTTTCTCAGCAGGGAGGCTAATAATCGCTATTTTAAGCTGCCAAATAGCGCTTTAGAGCTAAAAACAAGCAAAAAAACGATGATAAGGGCTTCCAAAAACACCGATTTCTGTTAAACATCAGCAGTGGAAACGGCAAATTCGGTTTCCAAAGGCTTTTCAAGCGAATTATAAGCTAAAATTACTTATTTCTGAGCCAGTTTGTTAGCACTCGAGCTGCTACACTATGTAGTACATACTTACATTTTTGGGATAGAGGTCCCTAAACTTCTCTCGGCGGTGAGGAGGCTTGGCCTTTCTAGCCAGGGGGTAACCCCAAAACCCCTAGTACATACATGCATGCTTTAAACTATCTGCTGTTTAATTTTGGTCAGCCAGTACGCAACTACAGTTTGCAATTTACCTTTGCTGTTTTAGCCCAGAAATCAAATCCCCAATCGCAGGTAGACCTGGCTTTAATCTGGAATCGTGCTGATATAGCCAGACATCAGATTTTTACTTTGGAAAACAGACAACAGTGGCAGGTGGGTTGGCTGTTTATACTTTTCCAACAAATTCCTTTCTACCCCCCTACAACATGTACGCAGAGCAGATAAAGTTTATATGTTCTTTGTCGATATAGGGATTTTGAATTCGGCTAAATTTATCTATTTTTGATGAACAACAAAAGTTCTCAAGCCGTCGTTGATATGAATGCTTACTTCAAGTTTACACCATTCTTTTCAGGCGATAGCGTTGGACGACGCAATGTACAACGCCCTGATTCAGGGACGCAAGGAATTCGTGCAGCTGTTCATAGACAACGGCGTGCACTTAGGAACCTTCCTGACCATCGATCGCCTCCGATCGCTCTATCAGTTCGTGCTGGACGACAAAACAACCACTATGTCGATAATTTTCAAGAACCTCCTGCGCAGAATGAAAGTAGGTTTTATATTGACAGAGCCCCTTAAAATAGTTAGCTTTGATTGTACGACTGTAGTAACTGTTAATTCTTCAGAGCCCTCAGATACCCTTTAACCCTTTCGAATTCACCCTGTGCCATATGGCACACATTGCTCCACGAACACAAAGTTTTCGAACTTTACTCAAGCTATTCGTTCTCGGTCATTTCAATATTGATTTGGCTTTAATTTTTAGGATTAATTAACAAGATAACTGGCTAGGTATTGTGCAAGTTTGGGGCCAAAATTCTGACTCGTGCTGGTTTTATGACCCGAAAACTTGGAATTGGGGTGGTCCACGGAAATTCTAATTTTTTCGGCAGTTCAAAGAGTATGGGTCTGAAACTTTCAGGATTGATTGTGATTGCCGCTGAGCGATTATGGCAATTTGTGTGTCTGAAATTGTAAAAAATCGCAAAAATTTGCTTAAAAAATTACTTGGAGAGAAAAATCGGAGGGGGTCGGCAAAATCGTTTCTGGGGGGTCGCATCCGGGGGTCTGGCCTAAATCGGGTGGGGGCAGACCCCCAGACCCCCTGTTACATGTATGTAACATACTGGACAGCCCTCTAGCTCAAAGACCACCAGAATTGGAGAATTTAAAAATACATGATCGAAAATCCCATAGTTGAGAAATCTGTAGCTTATGGAATCAAAGCAGTGAATCAGATGTTAATCAAGACAGATTGTAGCAGGAAGTTCGACTAATCAATGAACCTGATATTTCAACTCTGATTCACATTATAGAAAACTTCTCCACAGTGTTTTTAGAAAATCGAAAATCTTTTGAATCGTCATTTCACCGGTTTTACGAAGAAGAGTCACATTTTGTCATGTTTTTGAAGTTCTCCAATTTTGGCGCCCTTTGACATAGAGGGCTTGCCTTCCCAGTCAGTATGTTGTGCTGTGCCCAATGGCAATACCAATCATTCCTACAAGTTTCAAGCAGACTATCAATCCATACTCGATGAATTGCTGAAAAAATTGGAATTTCCGTGGACCATCTTGATTCTTAGTTTTCGGGTCATAAAAGAAGGACCGGTTAGAATTTTGGCGCCAAACTCACGCAATATCTAACCAGCTGTCAAGGTAATAAATGCTGAAAATGTCAGCTACAATGTAAATGGATAAAGAAGTGACCGAGAACAAATCGTTTAAGTAAAGTTCGAAAAACGGGTGGACATTTTTGGTCCATATTGTACGAGCCCCATGGGGTTCTTTCTATTCGAGACTGGGTTCGTATATACAGTATATAGAGCCTGGGTAGGGCATGTATGTAACTGTTAGCGTAGCGTACAAACAAGTTGGTATTACGTAGCTGCCAACTGAAGTATAGTAAAACTGGTGCTCCTATGTAGAAGCAGTGAAAGATTGATATTGATTTTAGCTTTACGGTCGGCTTTTCTCGTGTGCCACTCAGGTGGACCCAGAAGACGAGCAAATGTATCTTCTGCGCAGTGTGGGCACCCTGATCAGCTATCTGCTCAACGACAAAGTGCACATGCTCTACTCCCATACCAAGTACGTGGTTGACCGTTGTAAAATGTCCAACGGCAGCCAGAAACTACCTCAGCAGCAACGGAAAACCACTGATTTTGACTTTGAAAACCCGGAAAAAGATCTGTTCCTCTGGGCTCTCTTGTTCAACAAAGCTAGTTTGGCGAGAATGTTCTGGAAAATGTGTCTCGATCCAATTGGTGAGCAAAAGTGCAGCCTTCTTGACATTGTTTGAGTGTTTTCTGTCGCAGGCGGAGCACTAGTAGCGTGTCGACTGTTGAAGTCTCTGGCTCAGGAAGCTGCAAGTCAGGAAGAACTCGACCTCAGCTGTGAATTGCTCAAAGAAGCCAAGTACGTGCTGCCCATTTTTATTTCTGTGCATGTCTTTTAGTTTTCATGATTTTTTCACGTTTCTTTCTCTTGGGTGGGGAATCGAATTTTGGCCTCTTTTTGCAGCAACTATGAAGAATTGGCAATTGGTGTTTTGAGTACCTGTTATGGAATGAACAAAACAATGTCACATAAGCTGTTGGTGAGACAACTGGACATCTGGGGCGAAACGACCCTCTTTTCGCTTGCCGAGTCAGCCCAGTTGATGGACTTTATGCAGTTGAGTTGTTGCCAAACCAAGCTGAACCGTCTATGGTACGGAAAAATGGCCGACTACACTCCAGATTGGAAGGTACTTTATATTTACACTATTTTACAAAATGTTCTAACATTTTTCAGATAATCCTAGTCATCTTCTGTCCTTTCTTGGTTGTGCTGATTCACTTCAAGACTGCCATTTTCGAAGCGGAATTCCCTCAACCACATCCCGATGCTAAGACCCCGGAAACCGACCTGATGAATGGTGGTTGGCACACTGACACCACCAATAAAGCTGTCAGCTTGAAAAAGAAGAAAATGTCTGTGGCTATCGGAGCTATTTTTCGCAGTGATAGCGTAAAGAAACAGTCAATCGGCCTGTTGAGAGCCATCTACGAATTCTACAGCTCTCCTGTGACTAAATTTTTCACTTCTCTGGTAAGGAACCTGTCACCATACATTATATGGTGTAATATGCAAATTTAGTTGTTTTACATAATCTTTCTGGGTGTCAGTACCTGTGTGGTTCTGGCAGAACTGAGACCCATCACGGAACTTAGTCCTCAAGGAATTTTGGAGTTCGTAATTTGGGGTTGGGGCCTATCGTTAGCACTGGACGAAATCAGAGAGGTCGGTTTGTTGGAAAAAATCCTAAAAGGATTACTGCTTTTGCTTTAGGTAGCCACTAGAGAGGCAAAATCGTTCGTGTTCAAAGTGCTCAACCACTTCGCCTCATTCTGGAACCAGCTGGACCTGCTTGGCTTTCTCTTCTTCGCCACTATCATTGTTCTTCGTCTCCAGAACGACCGTGAGATGGACCAAATCGCCAAAGTGATATACGCCATGTCACTGATGTTTAACTACCTGCGTTTCATGGAATTCTTCTACGTCTCCAAAATGATCGGGCCTAAGATCATCATGATTCAAAAAATGGTAACTTACTTCGTTATTTCAAAACAAACAAATAAATCTGTGTAATTGCTTCAGCTAAAAGATCTGGTCTTTTTCATCTGTATCTTGGCTGTGTTTATTCTCAGCTTTGGAATAGCCATGCAAGCTCTGCTCTACCCTAATCAGCGGTTCTCACTCGGCTTGTTGTACGAGGCTGTCTACACACCTTACTGGCAGATCTTTGGGGAGCTGTTCCTTCACAGAGCTGAAGGTACGGTAGAACTACCGTATCTACATGCCTTGCAATTCGCAATTTCAGGACACACTGAGGATCACTGCGTTGAGAATGCCACCCTGCTAGCATTGGACCCTGAGGCCAGACCGTGTCCTCAGAAATCTTGGCTGGTTCCTCTGCTCTTTGCAGTCTATATGCTCTTGACCAATGTTTTATTGCTCAATCTGCTCATTGCCATGTTCAGGTACATGTGGTTACAGTACGTTAGTAAATCAGCTGTCACGCATACATACATTGTATAAGGGGGGTCTGGACGGTTCCTCACCGCCAACGAAGACCCACTCCCGGAGACGTTTCCCCTCTAATTTTTGTAAGCCATTTTTTGCCAATTCTTTGTATTTTGCCTGTAAACGAAGGTTTAACCTAAAATTCTTAGCGAATTTTATTCCTTAATCCAACTCCTAGAAATTTTGGGCTAGATCCGAACCGGCCGATTAGACTAAAAGGATGTTTTGGCTGCAGTTATACCTTCCAAACGGTGCAGGAGAATTCAGAGAAGGTGTGGCGTTTCTACCGCTACTCAGTGATTCACTATTTCTTCGAGGCACCCACCCTACCTGCTCCTCTGGTTGTGCTCAACATCTTCAGCAGATCCATTGGATACTGTTTGACCAAGGCCAGAGGCACCTACCGTTCTGCGCATGGCTTTAGTCAGTTCTGAATGCTACTACTAAAAGCACAAAGAAGCTCAATTCTGTTTAATTTTAGAAGTACCTCTGACCGAGGAGGAGAATATCAGACTAAGTGCGTTTGAGAAAGGAGGCAGGGAAAAGTACCTGGCCAACAGCTACCGCATGTCAGTGGAGCAGATGGACTCCAGAGTGGCCCAGTGTGCTATTCGGTAGAGTTCAATAAACCATTCCAAATTGCAACTCAGTCTTTTAGAATACAAAAAGTAATGGAAGACATGGAAGAGATAAAAGAACAACTGTCGAACGAATCCTCAGAAGCATTTGAACAAGCCAACAGTCGTGTCTCCACTGCCCTAGCTACTGCCGGGTAATGCTGAGCTGTATGCAAATTTTTTACTCAGTTGGAATGTTTTCAGAGAAGCTACAAGTTTGGCGAAAATGGAGGCCAAAATTGAAAAACAATCACAACTGTTACACGAACTGATCACCGTGCTGACTCGCAGAAAATAGAGAGAGCTACTGTACAATACTTTATTTAGAATTTGATTACAGACTTCTATAGAGTAGATATTAGAGAGATATGTATCAATATTTTGACTTACTTATACAAAATTAAACGATCATTGGCCCAGAACAGATGTCTTACTGTCACAGAAGCCTGTTTGACGGTTGATCTGCACTTTTTGGAGGTTTGGGGTCGATTTCAGTAACGCAAAAATCTCCCAAATGACTCAGACGCTTTTTGGTGGCTTCGGCGCGGCGAATCGAGTTGCGGATTCGCGTTTTGCTCTTCCGTAAGAAGCACTTCCTAGCCGACACCGCTTCTTTCATTATTAGCGGTCGGTTGGCGTCCAATCGCGCGCTCTCTGCACATTCCTCGAAGAATTCTACAATCTAACTACTGTAGTTTATTATGTTGCTGGCCAATAAACTGAAGTTACCCTTCAGTTTGCACACATCTGGCATAATTTGTTCCTTCAGTTCATGCAGTTGGGCGCCGCTTAGCTTCATGGCCATTTCTAGATGTTCCAGTGCCTTTTCTGCTGCATTCAGCTGCTTCTCCGCTGCACTTCTGGCATTCATTTCGTCCTGAAATCCGAGTCTTCTACGAATTTTGTTGCTTCATCTCTAAATTTACCTTCAGTTCCTGTTCGGTCATTTGCTTCTGTTGAGCCAAATCCTGCAATGTGATATTTCTTTCAAAAGAAATTTAGAAGAAAGGATTTGCTGACATTCAATGACGTCATTAATTCCACTGCTTGTTGGCTGTAGTACTCCTTCTCAGCTTCTAGATTGGTGGCTTTTTTGGCGTTTTCGGACATTCTGAAGTACATAAAAATTGTTCTGCATGGCATCAATATCAAACGCCATAATAACGCACTTTTCCTCCACTTCGTGCTTTTCGTTCTGCAACAGTCTGGTCATTTTCTCTATTTTCTCCAGCTTCGATTGCAGCTGAACGGTAGTTTGAGAGAGGTCGAGATTTTCCTGCACGAATTTGTCGCGTTCCATGTTGCGAAGGGTCAAATGTTCCTCTATTTTGTACTTCTCCATCTCCAGTTCCTGCACAGAAATGCATATTTTTTCAGTTATGTCTCGCTTAACCGGATGTTCTCCAACCGGGTAAGGTTTTACCAGGTGACAATTTTCTTTATTGTATCTTGTCTCGTTATTACGGGTCCGGATTCGTTAATTCAGAGATTTGCGCTCCAACCCAACTTCAAAATTTTTGCAGTAAAGTGATTCGTTTCGTAATCCGGATTTCATTAATTCGAACAAAATCCATGCGTAATTCTTTAATTCAGACGTGAATTTGCAATGGATTTTGCTTTCTATTATCAGAATGTGACTTTTTGCCTTTTTGGGGGATTTATGAGGAGGTGTTAAAATTAGTACTAAATATTCCGGTGTCCAACTAAAAAAAGCTGTCATTAGAAGCTTTGACTTAAAAACAGCGTTTTAGCTTTGATTCGCTGTACCAGAAATTCGCTAATCCGGATAAAATTACCGGTGCCAACTTGGAGTTAACGAGACTTGCTTGTATCAAAATACTAAACTAGTTTTTATATTTAAACAAGCTGATTAGCGTTTAGATGATCATCGTTCGCAATGCGCACATGAAAAGAAATGCTTCAAGATATCAGTATCAATTGCCAAACGAATTAGTTATCTGATCGACGTGCTAGTTCAGGTTGTTCTAGTTGTGTTCTTATTTGTTTTTGCTTTTCTAGCAAGCAGTAAGGACTCGGCTAAAGAGAGTCAGTACCTCAAGTTGACTCCTTAGATGGTCGGTCTTCGCTTTCAGGTTCAATTTCTCTTGTTCCAGAGTTCTTTTCATCTGTTCGGTCAGCTCGAGTTCACTACAAAATGCGCACATTTTGATTCTCTAAGAATAATTCAGTAGTACTATGCGTACTCTACATTGGCAGTACTCTGCGTACTCTACATACATTGGCAGTAGCAATAGAACTCACTGTTTGACTCTGTCCAAGTCAGACTGCAACTCCTTGGTAGTGTGTTCCAGTTTTTCCTTCTCCCACTCCAGTTCGACTCTGATTTTCTGCAGCTCCTCGTTCCGGTCTATCTCGTCCCGCAGCGCAGTGGCTTCTATCTGCAGTTTCTGTACGTACTCCTGCTTCTCCTCGTGCAACCGTAGCCCTTGTGCTTCCAACTCACAAATCATTGACTCGCTCATCTGCGTGTTTTTCAACGTCCTGAACACCGATCTTTCAGGGTAGCTTTTTAAGTAAACGCTTGGCAGCCTTCCGTTATTGCGCTCTATATTGTAAGAGCAAAAAACGAATTCTCAAACTTTCTGTTTACACTTTAGCCGCCTCGTTAATTTTCGTTATCCAGCGTTGCTGTTCCATAGGTGTCGGGGCGCTCAACACGATCGGATCCTACAAACAAGTAGTCGATTTGAAGATTCCACTTGGCAAAAAACCCGACCTGACACTCTCCTCCGGTAATGAGCACCGTATTTCTGTGCACTTCGTCTTGACAAGCCATTACACTACAGCCTCCTATCGCTAGCAAGCCCTAAGAAAATTTGCTTAAAATCATCCAATATTTTTTCAACAGTCGAGACTTTCGGTCGACGATTGAACTTTCGCTTTTTCATGAAGACTTTCTGCTCGGCCCACGGGTAGTAAAAGAGAAAGGATTCTTTGAGAACGAAAAACCTAAAACCATTTACACCAATAGTGGAGTGTAAAATAGTCAATAATAGCTACCTTTTCACCCACTTAGCGGGTCGTTTTCGCTTTTGCAGAACTTTTTTCAACAAAATTCCCCAGCATTGGACACCAGTGGAGAGGTTAACTGAATCGCGTCGTTCCATCGTCCAAACACTGTCGGCCGAGTCCTCCACAAACAAACTGCTCAATCTCTGACTAGCCTTCGACATAGTTCCCTTGGAAATGGTTTGAATGCTCTTAAGCAAGGTGGGCCCCTTTGGGCCTTCTGTCACGTCTTTAGGGGGCGGGGAGGGCATTTTCACTGGAAGAGTGAAAGTTATGAGAGACGGGCGATAGAAAGCGGTCAACAACAACTTGATTAACTGGCTGGAGAGTGGCTGCCGACGAATCTGGAACGCATCTGCTGGCCACTGTCACCCTGCATATTAAAACTGTTGACCAGTGTCCAGCACTGACCTTGTCTGACGTCACGTGTTTTACTAGAGGACGCATGCGTTTGACACAATTCTACTAAATAATTTCTCTAAAACCTAGAAGCCATCGATAAACACCAGAAGCGACACTATGAACAGAAGAATAGAAATGCCAATTTTGCTAGAACTGCCCGGCTCATGCTTCACGTTGCATTTGTCGCTGTCACAGCAGCACACTCTTATTTCTCCGCTGTAATCGCCGATGTTCTTTACGTCGAAGCAGCGGTTGGGTTTGCTGCCTTCTAGTACGTTGCTGTCACATGCCATCACCTCGTCGTCATCCGGACACTTGCTTATGTTGGCTTTGAGCCCTTCTTCTGCAAACATACGTGCACACAGACAATTGATTTTAGCACAAGACAAAGTCAAAGTCAAATTTTATTCGCACCGATCTGGTGGTAGAACAAACACTGGCTCAATGACGACCCGGATTGATCTTACACCACCTAAGTGTTAGGAACGGTAGCAAATTATCGGTTTCGGTTGTAAGGGTAGTCTCTAAACGACGTCGTCCCAAAATCACGATGTTTCGGACCACCACTCCCCCAAAATCGCCTTGCGTCGTTTCTTGGTACCCCCTCCCTGTCGTTTTTAGCTACCCCCCTCCACCTCCTGGTGCGTCGTCTATTGTCGCATTTCAGCCGACCCCCTCTCTCCGCCGACGTCGTTTATGGTCTATGTTGTTGGGTAAATTTCGTTAACGAAAAATTGCCTGTAATACAGCGAGTTTAAACTGTATATGATCGCATATTATTAGCACTTTAAGCGATTTTTAGTACCCTACCCCCCCCCCCCCGAAGGTTGGGCTAATGACCCCAGCTTGGTCCAAACCAGGGCTCCTTTGGATAATGACGTGCTACACGTATGAGTTGAACGGTCGAATTCTTACTTAGAATCAACCTCACCCAATAGATGTACATGTACCGTACATGTAGTTTTCTCTTAGTTTTTTCGTTGTAGATAGCTTGTTCGATTCATAACATATACCCATTTGCAATCCCCTAGCTCAAACAATGCTTCAAACAGACCAGAAAATTTGTAAAATTTGTTTTGCAAAGAGGATGACAGACAAACAATGAACTCGCGCAAAGTTCTATTCTTACCAACTCCGTAAACTTGTGCCTGGGTACCTTCCACGTCAAGTGTCAGGCACCATTTTGACTTGGATTTGCAGGTTACCGCCTTTTCGTCCTTTTTCACCCATCCTTTTTCTTAATAAAACGATGTCTAACGTGCAAGTAAAGTTGGTTTTTGTTTTATGAGTTACCTGGCCCAGCATTGACCTCTCCAACAAAACTTTTAATGCATTTTCTTCTTGGGGGCAAGCCAGTAGTAGCGCCATGACAGGCTATTAGCCCGAACGCAAAGAGCAAAGACGCTAGCAAAATTCTCATTTCTCTTAAAATAATTACGATTCGGCACTGCACTACAAAAGTTGACAGTGCGAATTGGTAGTGGTACAATTAGACCAGGTTTGTTTCTGCGCGGCCTTGATGGTCAGACAGAACCGGTATGGTAAACTTTTTATTTCTGTTCTGCTGACTGCTCGGTTGCAATCTCATTTGTTTCCTTGATGTAAAGAGGGTGGTCTGTCGCACTGACTGACAGGACCACAGACTCCGCGAACAGGGACACCCCCTAAGCCGACTTTCTGGGAAACATACAGTGTTTTTGAGTTCTTTTTTACAATTTTACGCAGACAATTTTTGCTTCAGCTCTGGCTGGAGTTTTCGTTTTCCCGCTTTTAGGTAAGTGAAATATAGGTAAGTTTTTTGAGGCAGAACTGAAAGCGAAATATTGGTCAACAAGTGACATGACCGATTGGAGGTGAATACAACTTTCTTTCTATGTTTCAATCTACAGTCAGCTCAAAATCTGACAATTCTGAGATAAATTTAATGAGGTTAGACTGAAAAGCTGACCTGGGGAAGCCTAGCTTAACAAGAAACGGACACTACCCTTCGAAAAGTAACTCCTTCCGCTTTCTTTTCTTCTTTTACATAGCCGAAACGAAACATTATTTTTTTGACAAAACGTTAGTGCCGTGTTACATGAGCAGCCTGCAACTAAAATTTTTATACGGAATTGCACAGTGAAGCTAATAAGTAAAGTAACAACAAATATACATATTTGAGCTCTAAAAAGTGAAAAAAGATTATGGCAGAAGAATCAAAAGACTAAACTGCGCACCGCAGCTACACCAAGCACGAGAGCAAAGGAGAGAGTAAGGGAAGCGGCGCCGTTGCATTTGTTGCCATCGCAGCAGCAAATTCTGATCCTTCCAGTGTAGGCGCCGGCCTTGTTGGTCGTCCAACAGCCCGTTTTGGTGTCGCCGGCCTTCCGCTCGCACGCCTTCGTCAGTTCTTTGTCAGGACATCTGCGGATGGTCGCTTCCATGTCTGTGTCTGAAAACCTGTCTCTGCGTCAACTCCATCACTCAGGAATGCGCCTTCTAATTAAATATAACCCGTCCATTTTAAACCGAATTACAAACAGCCAAGTTCAAAAACCAAGTGTAACTTGTTATGCTCTGGTATGGTAATCACACAGTACAGTACAGTACAGTACAGTACAGTACAGTACAGTACAGTACAGTACAGTACAGTACAGTACAGTACAGTACAGTACAATACAGTACAGTACAGTACAGTACAGTACAGTACAGTACAGTACAGTACAGTACAGTACAGTACAGTACAGTACAGTTGGCTTCCTAGGAAAATTGCAGGTTCATGCGAAAAGAAATAGTGTTCCTGTTTTTTGTCTCGCTCACTGAGGCCCAATAGATACATGTATGGAAAGAACTGTTTCTTACGATGTAGCACTTTCTTTTCTTTGCCTTTCACATCCAATTTAACGCACCATTTGGAATCGGACTTGCATGTTTCTGCTTTCTCATCCTTCGGCTTCAGACCTGCCAACAAACTGAAGTTTTTTTCTCGTTCTAATTCAACGTAGTTATGTAGTCCGAATAAAAGTTAGTGTCACTGTCAAATCTTAAAAAGTAAAGCTCGTTCTAGACTTACCTTTATGCAGTTTCCTTTCCACTTTACCATGGAAGCTTTTGACGCATTTTCGACTTGCCAAGGAAACAGACAAAAGAACCACAAAAATCAGTGCCAACAATATCTTCATATTTCTCTACACAAACACAGGTTTAGAAGAACGCAGTCAAAAGGAGAAGTATTCAGCGTTTAAGAGACGTATTCTGTAACAGCCGACTTTTGTGGGCCCCCTTTGGTACAGTTCCTTCCATGGTGAAGAAAGTTTGAACTTTCTACACCATTAGGTAGACCATTGAGAGGTTAGTGACAAACCATACTTGGTTTCGCCAAATTCCTCAGACTGTGTGAGAATATGCAAATTTTGTTTTCCGATTAGGACTGTTTCGATTTTTGACAATAACTTTGTAGTTAATGGATGGATTGCGAAGCTGACCGCACCATTCGATTCCTCAGTGTTTTCTGGTTCAGAAAAAGTGAAATTTGAGTTTCAGAACTGATACTATTAGTGGCAAAATTCAAGATTTTCCGGAACTTTCCGGCTTTTTTTACACTACTTTTGCAGTTTTTCAGTTCCAGTACGTTAGTTTGTGGCGTGCCAATGAAAATTCCACATTGTTTCGAAAGTGCATCCTATATGTGACGTTTTAAGCACATTAATCGAAAAATCGGTGTACCCACATTTTGAGCTATATTCAAAAGTTCAGTATGTTGTCCAAAATACCCCAAATCGGAAATTGCTGAATAACTTTCGTACCGATGATTGTAGCTTAAAATGGTTTTCACCGCTGAATTGCTCGGAAAATTCTCGTTCAGATGAGTATCAACGATGCCATCAGAATCCAAGGGGTTGAAAGAAAATTGCAGATCTTGCAAAAATCTTGCGTTATGTCTTAAGGATTTGTGACAGTTTTTCCACTCGATTGCGCCTGTTGGCACTGTGCCAGCCAAAATACCGCCCCTTTTTGAATGCACGCCCCATCTACAGCTGTTTAGCCATACCAAACAAAAAATCGATGTACCCCCTTTTGAGCTTTTTTCCTATGTTTACTAAGGTGTCGAATATACCCAGAATCAGAAATTCTTGAATAACTTTTGAACAGATGATCAGAGCTCAATACGGTTTTCAGCATTGAATTCCTCTCGAAATTTCTGTTTAAATGATTCCCTTCTGGTTTTCATTTGCAAACGATTCGAGGATTGAATCCTCAAATCGCCCCAAAAAACGGGTTTTTCCTGCATGACTTGTGCAGTTATTATGAAATGATGCGTTTGATTGTCAAAAGCCGATTTTGAAAAAATATCAAGCTATAATGTATGGTTTTATTTGAAAAATCTGGAAGGTACTGTATGTACTGCTAATAAGACCAATTTAATACATGAAAAACTTCTACATTGTCTCAAATAAGAATAATGACACATCCTAGCATAGTTGAAGTTGGTTATGCTGTGTGTTTAAGAAGGAGCCTGACACTAACTGTCAAGATGATCTAAACGATGAGAATGAAAGCCTGGTGGAAGATGATGCAGACCTCCCACCAATATCCCATGACACTGACACAGAGGATGGTAAACTGTATGACTGCCCTGAGCCCTGAGCTGATCAAAGGAGCACTGAATAGTTTAGAACAAGAAAGAAACACTGAAGGTGTTAGTGGCATCCCGAGTGTGTAGTGCCCAACCCATTTCTCTTGGTGGTGGCAAAACACGGTCAGTAATGCCACTAACACCTTCAGTTTTTCTTTCTTCTTCTAAACTATTCAGTTCTCCTTTGAACACTGGGTCTGCTGAAGTTTATGGAGCTGCTCTATGCCAAGACTCTGTGACACCAGTTGACTGAATGCATAATCTGGCAGTGTTGAAAGGCTTGAACAAATGGTTTTGTCTTATGATGTGCAAGGCAAGCTGGCCCTCTTCTTGAAATTGTTTTACACACAAGGGCTCGGGGCAGTCATACAGTTTACCATCCTCTGTGTCAGTGTCATGGAGTATTGGTCTGCATCATCTTCCACCAGGCTTTCATTCTCATCGTTTAGATCATATTGACAGATAGTGTCAGGCTCCTTCTTAAACACACAGCATAACCAACTTCAACTATGCTAGGATGTGTCATTATTCTTATTTCAGACAATGTAGAAGTTTTTCATGTATTAAATTGGTCTTATTAGCAGTACATACAGTACCTTCCAGATTTTTCAAATAAAACCATACATTATAGCTTGATATTTTTTCAAAATCGGCTTTTGACAATCAGCTTTTCATGTAGTTAATTGGTCTTATTAGCAGTACATACCTTCCAGATTTTTCAAATAAAACCATACATTATAGCTTGATATTTTTTTCAAAATCGGCTTTTGACAATCAAACGCATCATTTCATAATAACTGCACAAGTCATGCAGGAAAAACCCGTTTTTTGGGGCGATTTGAGGATTCAATCCTCGAATCGTTTGCAAATGAAAACCAGAAGGGAATCATTTAAACAGAAATTTCGAGAGGAATTCAATGCTGAAAACCGTATTGAGCTCTGATCATCTGTTCAAAAGTTATTCAAGAATTTCTGATTCTGGGTATATTCGACACCTTAGTAAACATTGGAAAAAAGCTCAAAAGGGGGTACATAGATTTTTTGTTTGGTATGGCTAAACAGTCATAGATGGGGCGTGCATTCAAAAAGGGCGGTATTTTGGTTGGCACAGTGCCAACAGGCGCAATCGAGTGGAAAAACTGTCACAAATCCTTAAGACATAACGCAAGATTTTAGCAAGATCTGCAATTTTCTTTCAACCCCTTTAATTCTGGTGGCATTGTTGATACTCATCTGAACGAGAATTTTCCAAGCAATTCAGCGGTGAAAACCATTTTAAGCTACGATCATCGGTACGAAAGTTATTCAGCAATTTCCGATTTGGGGTATTTTGGACAACGTACTGAACTTTTGAATATAGCTCAAAATGTGGGTACACCGATTTTTCGATTAATGTGCTTAAAACGTCACATATAGGATGCACTTTCGAAACAATGTGGAATTTTCATTGGCACGCCACAAACTAACGCACTGGAACTGAAAAACTGCAAAAGTAGTGTGAAAAAAACTGGAAAGTTCCGCAAAATCTTGAATTTTGCCACTAATAGTATCAGTTCAGAAACTCAAATTTCACTTTTTCTGAACCAGAAAACACTGAGGAATCGAATGGTGTGGTCAGCCTCGCAATCCATCCATTAAGTACGAACTTATTGTCAAAAATCGAAACAGTGCTAATCTGAAGACAAAATTTGCATATTCTCACACAGCCTGAGGAATTTGGCGAAACCAAGTATGGTTTGTCACTAACCTCTCAATTGTCTACCATATGGTGTAGAAAGTTTAAACTTTCTTGACCATGGAAGGAACTGTACCTATGGGAAGGTGGCATTTACAGAATATGTGTCTTAAAGATGACCAAGAGCCTGCTCGCTAAAGAGGAATCAGGCTGCAACTGGTTTTTGGAGGCCGCTCGCGCCTACTGCAAAAACCAGAACTACTCGTATCCGCACAGCTGTCGCTGCGTATTTGAGAAAACAGATTCTGTTTACATCTACCACCGGTGCACAGAATAATAGCACAAGTATTAATCATTATCAATGTATGCACTAACGCAACCGGGGTACACAACCCCGTTCGGGTGAGATAATACAACAACCAACCAAAAGTGAGAAAGACTGTTTTTACAGACAACTGTTTCAAAAATTTTACACCACATCACTCAACTGGTTCGATCTGTATCAAAGTGAACAATAGAAGCGTACAAGTCCTAATCGTTTGACAATCGCAGAAGAGGAATCACATCACCAGAGCAAAGCGCACACTATTATTAGAAGGGCCAACAGAGTCGAACTGAATGGAGCTAATTTGGCCTGGGAATTGCATAAATTGGAGTTGCAGCAGCAAACAATGATTTCGCCGGTCCAGGGGCCGAATTTCTCCAATTTCTGACAAGTGTTGCCCAACTCGGTGCACTGAGTTTCCGCCTGATCGTCTGCGCACTGAGACACTGCGCCGGAGAACTCTGGGGGCGCTAAATACGAATTATTTACAGTTTTTATGTGGAAAAGAAGCCCACGTACATGGCAGGCTAGACATCGTAATTGTGCCCTCGACGTGCACTTTCAGGCACCAGTTTTGAGCAGTGCATAGGCCATTGTCGTGACTCTGGTCTTTCGTACCTGAAACCATACTGTATCCAATCTATACAGGTCTACTATCCAAACTTGCAACAGGTAATTCAGCAGAGGGGAGAGGTATATAGGGAGGCAGCCGAGTCGAGCACTAAAAATCGCTAAAAAACGGTAGGTATTTTGCGCTAAAAATTCCGCCAATACGAGCTTCAGCAAAGCTTTACAGTCATTTTCCAATTTTACTGGCTGAAATTATAAAAGCTTCCAGTGTTAGTGGTGGCATGGCAACCCCTTTCATGTATGACAGTTGTGTGACTCACTGACTGGTTGGTTTGGTACAAAACGCAAAGGCGTATTCGTTTCATGCGCGTGTAGAAAGAGGTCGCCCGGCGTAATGTAAGTCTGTCTGTACATATGTACCGTACGTACACACCAACAGGCCGCATTTGACATCTTCAAGTCTGCAACACTGGCTAGACGCTAGGCTGTCTCGCGGCGTGTTAGTGGGTATAACCAAAAAGTCGGCGCGACAGAAATCTCGTCGGGCGACTTTTTTCTAAACGAATACCTTTTGCAAATGACCGGATTTTGAACGTATCGAAAAGTTTCTGGCTTCCCGATAGGTTCGGTCCGGCTTTCGATAGGTTGTTTTCAGATTGTCCTGGTTTAGTGCAGTAAACTGATAGACTGAAAGTTATTTTTAATCATTTAACTGCAAGCGTCATTTCAACTAGACCTAGTTCCTAACCAAATTTTAGTGTATAGTTAGTGGTTAGTACTCCATGCTTTCAGGCTTTTCAGTTTGCGGTTAGTGGTTAGTAGTCAATTCAGCCAGCGATACGAGTTTAGTAGTGGTTAGTCAATTTGTAGTCTCTTTTTTCCCAAAAGTCAGGCAGTTAGTAGTCTTTTAGTTTGTATTGTAGTTAGTAGTCACTACGAACTAACTAGGTCTACTCAACATCTAAAACATCAAATTTTGAGTTTACGACTGGTTGAAAACGTATTTCCGAGGGGGTTTGAAAAAGCTTTCCGATACGTCTGAAATAGTGATGTAAAAAATTAATTTAATTGTAATTGAAATTCGCATAATTGGCCCGTTTTAATTTCAATTCAATTAATTTAATTTAATTGAAATTCAAAAGTTGTGCCATAATTTAATTGTAATTAGTTGAAATTCGCCTGGAATTTCAATTATATTTTCAATTATTTCCTGTGGTGAATGTAAGGAAATGCGTAAGTATTAGAGGCGCTAATGACTTCAAACAAAAACCTACATGTATTTAGGGTTTGTCACCTCTTTGTACTGACCTCACTTTGTTTTGCAATATTTTATGCTCTGCTCTTAATTTTGTTGTTTATAAAAGCCAAAACAGTGATTTTTGGATGTATGGTGGGTTTGCACCCCTTTTTGGCGAGGGTACTAGGATGTGATGTTGCTCAAAAATGCTGAAAACCTTTAGATATACAGTATAGTAAATAGTGAACTAATTGTAAGTTTCCCCAGAATGCCATTTTATGCGTTTTTAAAAGGCAAATTTTTGCTTGCCTGATTATATGCAGCAGGCTAACCAGGTGTCTCTTAGCTTTTACATGGAGATTTTTCCAAGTCCTGGGTCACTATCACTGTCTTTTAACAGCAAAAATACAACAATTTTCAAAAAATTGAAAAAATAATTGAAAAAATTGCATAATTGAAATTAAAAACTGAGCCCATAATTTAATTGTAATTGAATTGAAATTCAAATTCCATAATTTTACATCACTAGTCTGAAACAGCTTTCTGATATGTTTACCATCATTTCTTTGCTTTCCGATAGCTTGGCCAACTACGCCCTATGGCGTTGGTAATTTAAAACCAAAAGCTCAACGAAAGCAATTGTTCTCAGCAAAAAAATGATTTCTACAATGTGGAAATTATGTATTTTCACGCTATTCAAACTTAAACAAATGTAGAAAATCATCAAAATGCAAGTCAGATTTTACTTTTTGTTTGGGTGCATTGATCTCTCTGACATTGACTTTACTGAAATTTTTAATGCTAATGTTTCACAGGTTTCATTTACGAGAGACAGTCTGATTAAAGCCTCGGGTAAACCTAACCGCTAGATACCCCCAAGGCTGGTTGAGCCTTGCGTTGGTGATAGCATCCGAAATGAAGAGAGATGATATGGGGATATGAAATGGACAAGTTGGTCTGATCATAGGGCCGTACAGGCCCCCCCCTAATATATCGGATCGGATCGGAGAGACAGTCTGTCTCTGATACTGGTAGTAAAACTGGCCTAGCACTAAAACAGTAATAGGGCTCACCAACATCTTTGACAGTCACTTCAGCTGTTTGTTTGCTGTAGCATCTGACAGCTTGGCAGACAGACAAACCGCAGAGGGCCAACACCAATAAGAGCACGAATCGCAGGTCCGAATGACCGACCAAGTCCATTGTGCAGTTGAGCTCTGTGGTGTTGGATCGTTTCTAGAAGTTGGATTCAAAATTTTGGCCAATTACAAGCAATTTTGTTTGGTTTCGCAAGAAATTCATTCCTCGGCCGCCAGCTCAATTATCTAATTTTCTAGGGACTCCGCGTCGGTCAGCCTAAATTGTGATTCTCTGCTATTTTGGGCACACAACTAGCTATTAATCAATTTTTTGCTTCCGACCTTACTTCCTCCTTACGTCTTCTACCAACGCAAACGAGAGAAAAGATTGAGTGCGAAGACAAGATGGTCGAATGCCGATCACGCTGCCTACTGACAGTTAGCGCTAGAATATCGCCAAGCTAGCTAGCTATACACGCTATTTCTAGTGAAAGTTGTAACAGACAACAAGTACGACCGAAATAAGCTTTATTCCGTACCAAAATGAACGGCCTTTAGTCACTGACGCTGCACTGACTTGACCAAAACGAGCAGACCAGACCGATTGCTGGGCCTGACGCTGGTCAGGTGGATCTAAACGCCAGTTACGCACTAAGTGACACGTACACGCTTTATGCAAAATAGCAACGTATGCGACCAAAACAAATCGTGCATTTAAACACTCTAACAGTTCGTCCACCGGAGGTTGGGAAATTGCCCAATTTTTAGGCAGTTAAAAATAGCTAATAATAGGTAAACTATCGGACAAAACTCGCTCTACTTTGGCTCAAGCACAGCAAATCTGCAATGTATATTTACATCAATTTTTCTTTAAAAAATGCAAAAAATCGGCTACAAAATTGCTACTGCAAAATCAGTATACATTAGCAGCGGTACCGCACTACAAAAGGTACAACACTATGATTTCGGTGCTCTGCGGCACACAAAACTTTTGCGAAGGCAAAAGCCGCAGCAAAACCGCAACCTACTTAATATGTAGACAGTGAAGCGGAATACTGGTAAGTAGGAACTTTGCTTTTCCTATAGGGTACGTAAGCGCAGCAGAAGCGCAAACGTCTAAAAAACCAAATGAATAGGCACTTTGCGCGCAGATAAGCTAAAAGCTGTGCCCAGGGGAAAACGCACTGATGCGCATATCGAGTCCAATTTGAGCGAGCGTAACCTAATTTGAATTGATCCTTAGCAAGTACTAACACGTTCTTATACGCCGCATCGCATCTGAGCACTGGTCGAACGGTCCAAAGCTAATGCCGTGTATAATGGTCTCAATTAACCTCTGGGGAGCGAGTGGGGCTCCTCTTCCATGGCACCACTAAATAGAAGCAGCAACAACGAACGAGCTAAACGCTGTCGCCCGAAAACATTTGAGTGAACGGGCGCTGCCGTTAAGCCGACAGGAATCGGCAGCCGATTTCCGGCTTCAGGCCAGCAGCTGCCACTTAAAACGCACTTGAATTATGCCCAAAATGTGCCCCCGACTACGCTACTAATGGCCGGTGCTAAAAACTGCTACAATTTTAACACCTCCTCGTACACGTGCACCATAGAAATTATAATGATCAGAACAGACGAGATAAGGAAAAGAGCAGAGAGTAGACTGCTATCGAGCTTGAGACGATGGAGGCTGAGTTGCAAAAGGTCGAGTCACAGCAACAGACTTTGACCTCGCCGGAAAAGACCGAAAACGCGCCCGTATCTGTACAAACGGCGCCGGTGGTATTGCAGAATTGCTCGGTCTGCTCCATTGCGCATCGACTGAATATGCCGCGCGCCTCCATGCGCATTCCTGAAAGCAAATGCGAAAAATATGCAAAGTATGAAAAATGTGCAAAACTTGCAAATACCGGAAATTTCGATGCTCCCTTCCAGAGCAACTTTGATGCACCAATTAGGAGAGATGCAAACGGCAGATTCTTTAACCAGATTTTCCCAGCCTAAAATTTTGTTCTGAGATCAGCTGAAAATAAGGTTTTTCATCGTGAGGTTACCGTGTCCGGGGACAAGAGCAGTGGCGGATTCCTTGTGAACGCATTCGATGGCGGCATTGGAGCACATTTTGGCAAGCAGCAAAATTATGTAATTGATCACTTTCATCTGGTTATGCAAAGTCGTCGCCTGTCATTAACACACGTCGGTCGCTACTCAATGTATACAGAGGGCTCACTCTGAAATGTAGTTTCCTTCCTCACAGTTCAGTTGTATACAGGGTCTGTCAAGAAGAACAACCCGGCAGAATTTTTGCAACCGCAAATCTCAACTCAACCGATTTGAATAAATCTGTTTTAATGAAAGATAAATAAATTGTTGAAGGATTGGTGAAATTTATTATACTCTGCTTTTTAGTTCCTGAAATATTTGCCCTCAAAGTCAAAACAGATTTTGGGAATGAAAAAGAGCAATTTTATTATTCCATTGAACTTCATAATATAACAGATTCCTACTCCTGAGGACCAACCAAAAGCCTCGTTAGCCCTCAACAGTTAGAATCCGTTTTATTACCACGTGCAACCGAATAGAAAGATCGCTTTTGTTCATTGCCAAAATCTCTGTTTCGACTTTGAGGGCAAATACATATCTCAGCAGGAACTACATAAACCGAGTATCTGACTAAATATTTCAACAATTTTTCAAGAATATATCTATCTTTCATTAAAAAAAAGTTAATTCAAATCGCTTGAGATTTACAGTTGCCACAGTAAAATTCTTTTTTTTTTTTAACATTTTTATTATTATTGAAAGGTTAATACAGAAGTAATTTGAGACCATACAGTAAAATTCTTGCTGGGTAAACCCGGTCAAACCCCAGCCCAGACTCCTTGGATCCACCTCAAGGCAATTATTCCACTCTGATTTTCTGCGAGGCATTTTGAACTTTTTTGCAATTTGTTACAATTTCGGACACTTAAGTTATCAAAATCACATCGAGTATTAGCTGTATTTGAGCAAAATTAGCGTTTTTAGTTACCTATAATTGCATTTTACCGATTGTATGTTTATGTGGAATTTCACTTAAACTTTGGATAAATGAATAAATTTTCGAACTGGTATTATTTGATTTTCTTAACATATATTTTTAAAATCTTGAATTTTTAATACAATCTTATTCTGAATGTAAACTAAAATAATCCAAAAAATGTCGCAAATTTTGCTCAACTGAATTTGAGTGAATTTGAGTCTTTAGCTCATTTTGGCCAAGAAAATAAGTTCGGGCCCTAGCCCTCTACTCTACTAAAAACCTCAGATTTAAGCTTAGACCCGCTGGGCAGCCAGGCTCAGTCCCCCAACCGCCCCTCCCTTGCTCTTCCTTCACAAATGGGCGTTGTTTTCCTGCCTTGGCAGTTTTACGTCCGGGTTCAGGTTTTCCTGAATAAACGTTTGCATTACTTGGTCTCATTACATACGCAGAGTTTATGAGTAGTAAACGCAAACACAACACAAACAAACGACCGCACAGTAACTGGATATGCAAACACTCAGACTAAACAATCACAATTCTCATCCCTAATCATCCCCAACACTCTAACACAACTAACACACGTCGACTGGGCCTCTTATGTGCCTGACGTCGTTGGAATTTAACTGTAAACATCAGGGATAGATATTTTTCCGAAAAAACTTCTGCCTGTTCTTTTTAGTTTTTTCCGGATTTATTCCAAAATCGCGGAAAAAAATTCCAACTCAAGCTCTGAGTACCCTAGCCTGGCTTTAATTCCTAACGCTTTCTAGCAGCTTCCTGCGTCTTTTCAGACTAGAAATACACGTGTTACATAGATATAAAGCACGGAACGGGCATGAAACAGTGCCTGACAGGTTCCATCAACAAACGATATTATGCAAGTTTTCTTTCAGCAGTTTGCCTTTTTGTATTAGCATGACAAATTTGGTCTTTTCTGTTGCTTTCTAACAGTTTTGAGTCAGTATGGCCTATTATACATCGCAAAAGTCCATTTTCTAATAGAAAAATGACATAAATTAGCTACTTTTAGCTTGAGTTTTTTTCCGCGATTTATATTTTTTCCGACCCTTAGGAAAAACACCGGTTTTTTTGGAAAAAAAACGAAAAAAGACACCGGAAAAACATCACATCCCTGGTAGACATCCTCTTTCTTCTGATCATCTTCATCACTTGTCATACTAATTCCTTTGATTCTTTTCCTAACACTCTGTCCAGCGATTTGCCCTGTCCTGCCACCTAGTTCGTTCATCTTTTTCTTCTCTCTACTTTTAGTTTCGTCTCTCTTTTCATCATCATTGATAAAACCGGTTTACAATTGCTTTCCAGCGCTCAATGAAACCTCTTTCTCCTCCACTGTCTTCTTCTCATTCTTCTCTTCGTCTTCGTCTTCCTTCTCACCATTCTCTTTCTTCTTCTCATCGTGCTCCTCCTTCTTTTCCTCGTCATTCCTCTTCTTCTTCGTCTTTCTCTTCCATCTTCTTTCACTTCCTCTTTTCAATTATCTTTCATATCCACCTCTTTCTTCTCATCCTTCTTTCTTGCTTTGGTCGCTTCATCTTGCTCGGCTTCATCTATCTCTTCTTCATATCTCTCTTCACATTTTGCTCCATTGCTTTGGTCACATATTTCTTCTCTTCATTCTTCTCACCATCATCCTTCACTTCCACTTTTATTTCATCTTCCTTCGCTTCTCCTTTCTTCACTTCTTTCGTCACTTCCTGCTTCGAACACAAACTAAGAACAATTATCATTGTTACCATTCACCGGAAAGAATACATGACCATCCATAACTGAATGCACTTTCAACTGAGCAAGAACAGAACCATGTCGGGTGTCCTGGTGAGTACTCACAAATGCTGCTGAATGTGGGGTTTCAGTAGGGGTCACATCGATGGAATCGTCCACTTCTACCCCGACCAACGCTCTTTTAAATGTAGAAAACGGATTATAAAACTCTACTACGAATGAATCTAAATTTTCTAGAATACGGTTTTTACTACTGCAATCGATAGATAATTGTTCAGCGGCGGCAAATTGGTTATATCAATCAAAAAAGCCGCCGTGTTTATAAATCACTCACTCTCACGAAAACCAATGGTGGACTGAAATTTGAAAAAGTACGTAATTCTTAGAGTCAACGTAGAAAACTGACTGAGCAGCTCAGACTGGACCGAAAACCTGTCAATCATACATGAATAGGAGCATGGATACAAGCATAAATTAGGCTTCTTTTAGGCAGGTAGCTATGTGTAGCTAATCAAGCCAGACTGTCAATTACACTGTTGAGTGCGAAGAAACGCCTATGCACATTCCTACTACCTACACCTAATCAGCTGTTTAGAGGCGACAGAACAATACGATCTAAAATTGCTAAGTAAGCCACAAGTAATTAGAGCACACTTACTGTACTTTGCAATCAGTTCTCTCTAATCCCGCGGGAAATACCGTGGACGACAAATACATTTTGAAACATAAACAAGTTTGTCTTGGGGGCACATATTTATTTATGTTTCTCATTATGTTTGAACGTAAAATATGCTTCTATATATGTTTCTGAGGCCAATATGTTTTTAGAAACATAAACATATTTTTTGCTATAGGAATTCATCATTTCATGACTTTTGATATTTCCTGACGCTAAAACTTCCTAAATCTGACCGCAGCACTAAACTTAACTTACTGAGTTGAAGTGTTGAGTGAGTCTAAATTGCTACAACCATTTTTAAACAGAAAAATCAGAATTCGAAGCTTGAATTATACAAAATTAAGCCAAACCAAAAAAACAAGTGAATATATCACTTTTAGACGAATATGTTTTATGTGTTATTTGTGTTAGGTATTTATATGTTTTGAAAAACAATGTATATATCATTACAACTTCCGAGGTCTTTCCACTGTATTTGATACTGTATACTGACAGACAGTAATCCCAAAATACATATTGAATAGTAAACCAGAAACAGCTTCCAAAATTACCAAAGCTCTGCCGAATTTCATCGGGACGTTCTGCGTATTTGAATAGACCGAATCTGGAAAAAGTGGAAGAGAGTGGCGGGGGAGAACTCAGTCATAGACCGGCGAGTGTGTACGTGAAGGGCGTCTCTAATCCAAGTTTACTCGGCAATCGGTCCTGTAATTGACATACAGATGGGTCTCTGTTGGCGACAGCCGCCGAATAATTTATTTCCACCGGCCCAAGGCAGGCCAATTTTACGCCAAATTCAATTCAGACACAACAATCCAGTACAGTAAAGTAAGACAGACACGCCGATCACCAGTGACAGCAGCGGCAACGACCTCACAGGGGTGACAGCGTTGCAAAAATCGGTGTTGCAACAGCAAACTCTGATCTTGCCGGTCCAATAGCCGAAGTGACTGGTGTTCCAGCAGCCGCCGCCGTGGCCGTTGCAGGCCGACTGTATGATCAGATCGTTGCAGCGTGAAATGACGCCTTTTATTTGAGTGTCTGAAATAATTACAGCTCGTCGCTCTGCATTTATTATGGATTGGTCAAGTGTGCTAAAGCTCAAGTGGCTAGGGCTGATCGATTCTCGAATGCCCCCGGCACAGGAAGTATTACTTTTCTGCTTAGAGAACGATCGGTTTTGTGAGCGGAAAATTAAACACAAGCAGGATGATTGCCCTAGGTGCTCGTGTCTGCTGAGGCTGTCTTCGAAATTTGCACTATTTCGTCGAATTTCGCTAGCTCACCAGTATTTTTTGTTTTGCAACCTTACCTTTCTGACATTTTCTCAGTTTGTATAACCTAGTTTGATCCGAACAAACATGGATGAAATAGGCGTTTTTGCGATGTATGAAGTCTACGATAGAATTTTTCTATTTTTGAACATTTTCGGAACGTCAAAACCCACTTATAAAAATAGGCAGCACTTCTTCTCCATCTACTTTCATGCTAATGCACCATTTGCTCGATTCGCACGTGCCATCTTCGTCATAGTCTTTCCACCCTAAATTCTTCAAACGAAATTTCTTTCTAGCCTAATTCCAACTGATTTCACCAACTTCCAGTTATGGCATTCCGTGCTCTGTACTTCTTTCCTTGATAGCACCGCACAGTAGCTGCAGCACCTCCGAAGAAACATAGAAATATGCAAATTAGAGCAGTAGTTTTCATAGCAGTTTGCGCAAGAGCGCACATAACACATACTAGTACATGGCAATAAGACCAAGTGGGGCAGTTTGAATGGCTAAAAATCCAGTTTCCTTCGCCGCTCTCCATTACAACTACCAAATTAACGGTTCCTACGTGATACGACTGTGCAATTGTCTAATACATTCGAATGTTTGTCTAATTATTCTGACAGATCATATGATCGATTAAGTACATTTGAATATCCTATCCGTCTAGACCAGTGTACAATGTAAGGATGCAATGCACAATAGTGTAGTGCTAGAAAAGGGTTATGGTTCAACAAGCACAGCTTCCTCCTTAAAATAAAGGAGAGGTGTGAATTGCGGACGAACTTGTACGCAAATCATTCACGAGGTGCTCTAAAAACGTTTAGAACATTTTATGGTGTCCAAATTGTGCATGTTAGTAGTTGCGCAAACACGAAAACTGGTCTGTTATTTTGCGTCATCTTGGAATCAGCCGGTGCACACTGTTCTCACCAAACAAACCACACCCTCCTGTTTTGCGGGAGCCGAGTAGTTCCAAAATCGAATCATTTTAATCATTGGTGCCCCAGAGTCAAAATAATTCACATTTGTTTCATTCTATACTTTTGCCAATGTCGACTTGCGTTGAATGTGGATGCAATTTGGGATCCGTTGCAAGAGCCAAACGCTTGAGATGCTCCTTCTGTAACGTACCTTTTCTGTGTCATCCTTGTTTCGGAAAGACTCTGCTGGGACCGAGAGTCTCTGCCCAATACTGTGACGAGGTTTGTGGTCTCGCAGTCTCCACAAACTTCATTGCTTTGCGTTGCCGAGACTGCTCCGAACTGACCGACAGACTTTACTGCAAAGAAATGGACCGTGACGAGTGGCCGTCAGTGGCTACGATGACTGCTTCTGTTCCTCCTAACAACGACTATTCGGCTCTGTGCAACAAAGTGGCTTGCCTTTCTGACCAACTTGAAAACGTGACGGCCGACCTGCATAGGCTGTCATCTGCCAACACGAAGAAAACCTACGCATCGGTCTTGCAAACAGCCAGAAATGGTTTGCCTGTGCCGAACCCATCTTCTTGCTATGACAAAGCGCACTCAGAGTTGGTGCGTATCTGTGACTGGGAACGAGAGATGCGAGAACGTGAACGGCGCAGCCTGAACCTCGTTATTAACGGACTTTTAACTCGGACAACAGCAAGCAAGGACATTACTTTCCTGGTCAACGATCTCTTTTCGGAACTGTCTATTGACTGCACGAAAATTCTGAACATTCAGACTGTTGGAACGGACACGCATCGCAAGGTTGTGCTGGAATTGAAAGACCAAGTGACAAAGCAGGCTGTGATGCAACGAAAAAGAATAGCGCTGTCTTCAAAACCTCAATATGCGTCTGTCTACATCGGCTGCGATCTTACGCCGTGGCAAGCAAAGAAGGCTTGTGACTTGAGAAAGGAATTGCGGGATCGACGAGAAAATGGTGAAACTGACTTGTTTGTTGACTACCGCACACTCTGTATTCGGAGAGCTAAGACCAAAGCCTCCCTGTAATCTGTTGTTTTCGTTTTTGTTTTCTTATAGGTGAAATGCGTTTGTATCTGTGTTATGGTTCTGATAGGGTAGGGCATTATAGTCGGAAAATCGGCCTAGCCCGCCCTTTATTTAGATAAACCTTCTTTTTTTCGTAAAACCAAACTATATTTCTGTCCTTTACCTCTCGTGGCTATTGCGTAGTGGAGCTTCTAGGTGCTCTCTAAATCTGTTTTAGCGCGTAATTTTGTCGTTCCGATTCGAGTCATTTACGTAAATCCGAACCGAAATTGTGGAACTATCCGAAACCGCGAAATTTATTGGATTCTATGTATTTCAATATTTTCAACATAGAGTTACCGTAACTGTTGTGTATTGCCAGGTTTCCCACTACTTGTAACACCTGCTCTAAGACAGTTAGTTAAATCCAGGGGATGTGAGGTTTGTTTTTCCGGTGTTTTTTCCGCTTTTTTCCGAAAAAACCGGTTTTTTTCAAGGGTCGGAAAAAAACATAAATCGCGGGAAAAAACTCAAGCTAACGATAGCCAATTTATGTCATTTTTCAGTTAAATAATGGACTTTTGAGATGTATAATAGGCTAGACTGGCTCAAAACTGTTGTTAGAAAAACAACAGAAAATGCCAAATTTGGCAATCTGAAACAAAAAGACAAACTGCTGTAAGAATATTTGCATATAGCGATTATTGATGGAGCCTGTCAGGGACTGTTTCATGCCTGTTTCGTCATTTACATCCATGTAAGACGGGTATTTCTGTTCTGAAAAGACTCAGGAAGGCGCTAGAAAGCGTTAGGAATCATAAAACCAGGCTAGGATACTCAAAACTTAGGCCGGAGTTTTTTCCGCGATTTAGGAAAAAAACCCGAAAAAACGGGAAAAAAACTGAAAAAAAAACAGGCCGAGGTTTTTTTGGAAATATATCCATCCCTGGAAATCTGTAAAATGGAATTCTGTTCAATTTGACAGAAACAGCCAGTGGTCGCTAATCCTGGATAATTTCTGCAATATTTTTCATATAAATTCAGCTCTATTATATCACAGTTGTAAACAGTACCTCGAGAAAATTCTGTATACGTGAAATGTAATGTAAGTCAGGTTCTTCAGCACCAGTACCTACTGCTTACTCGCTGTCTTATAATCAAACTTTCATGGAACTGTCCGTCGTCTCCGTATATTCGCAAATACATTTGAATTTAACAAAAATTTGAATGCAACGGCACTCAACGCGTGAGCACGGTTCACACAGGCCCCGTTGGCCAGCCGGGCGAATAGGAAAGGCAGCAGGGCACTGGGTAGTCTTCCTGCGTGCGTCTGTGCGGTGCTCTGTGGCGGTGTTGTTTGGCTGCATCAGTGAGCCACTAAAAGGTTTGCCACGTTTACAAGTTTTGTGCCAACAGTTCTGCTCCTACCCAAACTACAGGTATATGGCTTGTTTGCTGCAACTAGGCCTATGTGTGTATCTACTACGCACGTATGTTCGGTAGATGTCCATAAGCCTACTTTGGCGCGTAGGGCTGCAAATGGTAGTCTATACGTATCTGGTATTTGGTATTTTTTGTACCAAATAATACCAAATAGTTAAAATAACAAAATTACTTGGACTTTCAGTTAATAATTCAGCTTATTTTGCGATCGTATTGTATCGAATTATTTTGGTATTTTTTACAACATTTGAGCTCATTTTCCTCTTTATTTTCTTGCTTAAAGCAGTAACAAAATTGATTAGAACTGGTTATATACTGTAGCTGTGATCTCAGCACAAAATTCTTAAAATGGATGTTTGAACTGAATGTTCCACTTTTGTCCAAACTTCTTAACTGGGTCGTGTACATCGGAGATGCTTCCTGTATGACTGAAAAGTCCTTATTTGACTAGCCTCCGCTGACAAGACCTGTCTGTGAACAACAAGTTTTTTTTTTTTTTTTGAAATCTCCACCATGCGGCGGATTGTTGCAAGAATATATACAGTACGCACAAGTATGGCCTACGTATGTACGTGTACATGTAATTGGGACGTTCTGCCCTCTTACATGCATACATGGGCCGGGAAAAGCCGGAGGGTCTGGAGACCTCGGGGGTGGAGGGTCCCGAAAACGGCCAAAAAACGCCTATTTTGCCTTAAATAAGCGAAATTTTTCTCCCTCCGGGAGCAGGTATGGCCCGGCGAGGGGAGGGTTAAACCCCACTTTACCCCCCGGCCCATGTATGCTTACTTTAGTTCTCTGCGGGGATTTTTAGATCCAATCCAATTTTTGACAAGTCCACGGCTCTGTGTTGCACGTTTGATCGTTGCAGAACCTCAAACGCTCGCTTTTTAGCCATTTCCACCTCCTTCTCTTTCTTTATCATTCTGGCCTGAGCTGGCCGGCATTGCAAATTAAGTTTAAGGGTTCAAATTTAGGGAAATCGCACAGATAGCTTCAGCTACAGGCATCCAAGCTACTCTTGTCACTAAATTTGTGTGAAATTTGATTGAATCGGCGCCCGCGAAGCGCGACCGTGCGGTGAAAAAATTGCTCTGTATAAAACAAAGATTTTCTTATGTTTCTCCAACCTTTTTTTAACCTGATTTGTGTTTGGGACTGATTTTTGGATTTCTCGGCATCATTTCTATGGCTTATTTGTTTGGCAGTTTGTCTCCTAAGAAAACTTCTCCTTCTCCGTCTGTTGGCAGTGTGCCAACGAAGAAGTCAGACGACTCCGACCTGTGTGTGAAGTGTGAGACGACTGTGGAGGATGGAGAGACATTCAAATGTGCTTACTGTGACCGCTCTATCTGCTTGGTGACTGTGTGACCGATGGGCCAAGCAAGGCCTGGGATCAAGATCGGATAAAAAAATCACTCTCTGCTGTCCTAAGTCTGCCGTCGATTCAAATCCCCTGCGGCAAATGTGCCTTCCCATCTTATGCTGAGCTGATCGCCAAGGTGTCGTCTCTTGAAAAACAATTAGTCGACTTTATCTCAACGCTCCTCTCGTCACTCCTGTCCTATGTGACAGGTTCTCCTGTGTTGACGGAGGTGTTTCTCGACCGTCTCATTACCCGTACGGTGTCGGCAGCCGTTGAAGTAGCCGCGAGGGCACGGCAGATCTTGTAAAAGAGACTCTCGAGAAACAGTCCAAGAAGCATAACCTGGTGGTGGTCGGAGTGTGCCAGAATAGGAGTCAGAAGTATTGATGACGAGCCGAATACGGACTGACCTGGCCAAAGCCGAACAACTTCTGCGACAAGCTGGCGATCCCAGTGGACAAAGAAGTGAGTGCGGTGTTTGAACGGCAGGCGGTCGACCTCAATCTCAGAGGTCGTATTCTGAAAGATGTGCTTCACGGAGCACGCTCTGCCCTACCCCTTTTCTTTTCTTACTGGAGCTGGCGAGACTGATGAATAAAGATGGCGAGCTTAGAGGGGACTCAAGTTTAACCCCTTTGTGCGACAGACCTTGCAACTTCAAGAACAACGAAGACGCCAAATTGAGAAGAACTGCAAACACGGAGGAACAATGGTGAAAAGGACATAGTCATTAGGAATGAATTTTGTGTCTAAAACTAGCAAACAAGCGCCAACCGTCCGGCGAGTAAATGGCTGTAAAATGTTGATCGAGTTTATTCTAACAATGCTCGCTGTCGCGAAGTCGAGAAGAAAGACTAGCGACTTATGCCGCTTGAGCTAAAGCAAATAAACACAATGCGTCTCTCTTATAAAGTTTATTGGAGCAAACAAACTAAACAGCCTCCGTCTTGGCCTTGTCTCGCGCTGGCCCGTCCTCACTGGCTCTCGCTCCTGGATTGGACCAGCCGCTCGCTCGCTCTTCTCTAGCCAACACTCTCTAACTCTGCTCTACGGCCAAATAGCAACTTTCCGGTTGCCACACAAACAAGAAGCACAAATTACCGTATCACAGCAAAGCAAACACTGTACAAGAGAGCAAGATATAAGTGAAAAACCAGTAAATTAGGTAAGACGAGACAAGGCAAATACGCAACTAGACATATGTTAAAATCAAATCACTACAGATTTGACACTCCCAACAAGAGCAAAAACAAAATAGAAAGCTTTTGTGGCTACACTACCAAGCTGGTCTCTTGGCTACTAAGCTAAACACAGACACACAAACTGCACTGTAATGTGGTCTGAAACAGAGAATGCAAATCCAATTAGCTATACACACTTAAAATGCCCTGCACATACATAACCGTGTAATCTTTGGCAGAAAAAACCCTCCCTCGCTGCTCTCTACAGCTCGAAAGGAAAGGGAAAAACTGCACACAAATGAGGTAGTCAGCACAGGACTTCGTTCTAAAACAGGTTAGCTAGATCCTTGAGCGAGATTCTAAATGAGATTCTATCGAGAGGCGAAGTAAAGAAGAAGAGTTCAATTGATAAAAAGTACACGAATTTATTTTGAACCCTGCCTGTAAAGAGACGCTTGGCACTAGACACGAATTTTGGCACAAAAGTACGTGAGACAAAATAAATACTGTAAGGTTGGCCGCACTAAAACGTGCCACTAAAGGCACAGGCACAGACACAGTGAACGTAGGTACATGAAAACCAAACAGATACCGTTCGGCGATGGCCGCAAACCAGCTCCATGCCCAAACTAACAAACTCGACGCGAACCCAGCTTGGCACTAACTGGCCTAGCTCGGTCTCTTGCACTGCACTAGCTGCCTCTAAATGTGCACAGAGCCAAAAAAACGAGACTGGGCCGCCGTTTGATTAGAAAGGGCCGAACGGTGCAAACCAGTTTTGCTAGGGCTGGATGCACTAAACTAAAAGAGCACGGTAGGGCAACGCTTTACAGACTACACACTGGACTGGCCTGCTAACTGCGCTTTTCTATATGTGCCAAAACAAAAATAGCCTTTGAAAAACTGAACGCCAATGTTTTTAACAAAACTGCAATCCACCAGCCAAAACCAGGTAAAATGGCCACCGTCTCGGCCGTAAAAGCCACAAAAGCAACCTAGACTGAGCTGCAGAGACACAAAGTGAGCGCGCAGGCTCTAAACTTGGCTCCAGTGAGCACAAAAGTACCAACTCAACTAGAGTGGCAAACAAAGGTCTCGGGCAAACGCCTCAAAAAGCAGCTCTGTCATAGGCGCAGAGACAATCATCGGCTGACGAACAGCCTCAATGCCCGCGGACTGAACTACAGCCGCAAACAAGCACGATCAAAGGCAAAAGATCGGCAAAAACCTGGCGTGGTGGACGTTTTTAGCAGAAAAGGCGTCTCGACAATTTCGTGTCATAAACTACGAAAGGTGCGAAACCAGTAGTACAGCTACTGTAGCTAGATTTTGGCAAGCGGCACACCGAAAAGTGAGACAGCCAAAGAGCAAGCGTGTGGGTTTTTTAGCGAAATCCAGACACAACGCAAACTAGCGACCCAGTACCTATGCACTGAAGCCTGACAGGAAGGTCTGCTAAAAGCCTGCTGACTTACAGAAGGCCTAAAATGGCGTCAGACACCCTCCCAACAGGGACAAACATGCCTGACACCCGAAGCTCACCTCCTGGAGGAGAGCAACCAACCTGCCATCGAAAGAGCGTTCGGTGTTGGCTAGAGAAGAGCGAGGTTCGACGCACGACGCAGGTTCGATTCCTGCTCTGGGCACCATGTCGCGAAGTGAGAAAGAAAGACTAGCGACTTATGCCGCTTGAGCTAAAGCAAATAAACACAATGCGTCTCTCTTATAAAGTTTATTGGAGCAAACAAACTAAACAGCCTCCGTCTTGGCCTTGTCTCGCGCTGGCCCGTCCTCACTGGCTCTCGCTCCTGGATTGGACCAGCCGCTCGCTCGCTCTTCTCTAGCCAACACTCTCTAACTCTGCTCTACGGCCAAATAGCAACTTTCCGGTTGCCACACAAACAAGAAGCACAAATTACCGTATCACAGCAAAGCAAACACTGTACAAGAGAGCAAGATATAAGTGAAAAACCAGTAAATTAGGTAAGACGAGACAAGGCAAATACGCAACTAGACATATGTTAAAATCAAATCACTACAGATTTGACAACATTCTACAAAAAAATTGATCTAAAAGGATAATTTTTGTTGACATTGAGTGAAAAAAAATTTATCGCCGAGACTTTAAGGGCCGATTTCGACCCTATGTGGCGCGTCGATTTTGCTGACTTTTTGCATGTATGTTGCGCATTTACTGTGCTATATTATATAAAAAATCTGCTTCTGGCCCATCATTCTAATGTACTTAAATTTGGTCAAACGTGTCACCGGGTATGGTAAAAATTCAGTGTTGAACCGCGTTTTTTACCCTGAATTGCGGTACGGAGCTAGATACCGCTTTTTAACTGTGATATTTGTAATCCTCGGATCGTTCTCGATCGTTTGGTGGGCTCACGGTCACTGTAACTCTAGATGTCGGCAAGATACAATGACTTGAATGAAGGGACCCAAATTTGCAAATTTTGCTCCGGACCGGTCACTTCAAGGACGTGGTCAGCAGGCCCATGTGGGCCGATCGGGCTGATACTTGGCGCATCATGGTTTTTCATCAATTACTACTGAACTATCATAGAAATATCGAAATCCGTGATGTGACCCTGTCCAAAGTAGGGAGGTACATTGAATTCTCTCAGAAATTGCGTCTTAATATTAATACTATTAAATAACAATTTTAATAGTATTTTAATAGCATTTTAATAGTATATTCTAAAATGCAGTTGAAAAGTTTTGGTCACACTTCAGCGAACTTTCCAAACAACATCTTTTGCTTGAAGTTGTTAGTAGGGTTCCGACGATATATCGATATCGATATCGAAAAGTCGATATATCGACCCTTTTTCCAATATCGATATCGATATCGATATCGCGATATTTTGCATCGATATTTTCGATATTTTTTGTCCTGAAAAGTAGGAAAAAAACAGAACTGACACCAAGTTTATTTCCCTGGAATAGTGTCAAAACCTAACAGTGGCATGATAGCTCTCAGAAACATCAATTTCTTGGCATTCTCAGCTTTCAGACAGCAACAGTTAGGTTCTTAAATGTCTGCAGCAACACTGAAGAGCTGCTCACTCTACTGTACACACTTGAAGCAGGAGGGCAGAAGCAGACATGAGCTAGCATTTCGGCTGAGGGGTGGAAAATTTTTAAATCCTGGGGAGGTAACGCCGGCTGATGGGTGGTTGAAAGGATGGCAATTGGCAAAAAGTCCGATTTGCTACTAAAATCAAGGATTGTGTCCTATTTGTGATTAAAATACGTAAGATAAAATACAGCTATTCTGTCTGAGCTCATTTATGCCTAATGAGGGTGGGGCATCGGCCTGAGGGGTCAACCTTTTCATTGAAGGGCTTCAGCTACCTTTCTTAGATTCTCTACTTAATTTATATCAGACCGCTGATTGCATCAGTGCTTGATTGATTGATAACCAGTGAGAGCAGTTTGTTCTTTCAAATCTTGAGATTTTCTTGCATAACTATAAATATCGATATCGATATCGATATCGATCGATATTGAGTTGAAAATATCGATATCGATATCGATATCGAATATCGACGAATTTTGATATCGTCGGAACACTAGTTGTTAGTGTTACTTGAAAATTTAATCTGAGATGCAACTTAGAAGCATTTTTGTGTGGAAATTTATAACCATTTTTTTAAAATGACTTTGTCTGAACCTGGTTTTAAATTGCATTCGAACACAAGTAGTTATAGAAAAAATCTATTGAGGCACAGATAAAGAGAAATTTTTGAAAGGAAAGACTGTTACATAGTTTATTGACTAGATTCAGGTCATTTTGTCATTCATGCCTATTAGTGAGAAAAGTTCCACTATTTCCAAGTGAAAACACATTCGAGATTCAGAGGGCAGTCAGAAATCTTCAATTTTCATCATTTTCTGAGGTAAAATTATGTAACTCCTTGATTGTCAAACATGGTTTAAACTATTAAAATGCTATTAAAATACTATTAAAAATAAATTTTAATATTCAGCCCCTGTGTGTATTTTTAATTTAATTTAATATAATAGTAGGGCCTCTATTTTAATATTAATATAGATTTAATACTATTAAAATGGCACTATTAATAATAGTTTCATTTTAATATTAATATATTTAAATAACAGTACTACAAATTCAGCTCTTCAATTCAATTTTAATTTTTGTTTTACTACCAAGCAGCTCTCATTTTACTAATTTTTGTTTTACTAATAATTTTACTAATTTTACTACTATTTTACTACGATTTTAATAGTCATTAGGGGGCAATTTTGCAACAATGTTGCCAAGATCTTATGAATAATTAATGTTGGTGCCAATTAGTTGCTAATTTTGATCATGATACGAGGTTTTCTCACTAACTTTAGAGACGAAAATGTGTGAAATTCGACTGACACATCTTTAATTGCAAAATTAATCAAGAATTTGACTGGAATTCACCAAAAACTACAGGGTGTCTCAAAAAATGATCACATTTCTTTTTACTGCCATTTCCGCAAATTTTGACCAAATAGGCTGAAATTTGGATCATAGGTGCCAAAATTCGGGGAATTTTATGTGTTAAAGTTTGGTGCACTAGGCTTGACTCATTCACGAGAAATTTCAAAAAAAGTGAAATTTGTTAAATCAATAGTGAAAGCCGGTCATCGAAAAATGGAAACACTTCCTATTCCTGTATCTTTCCTAATTTTTGTCGGAATTGGATGAAATTTGGAGTGTAAACGCAGAAGTTCAGGGTAATTCGTGTGTAAAAAGTTGACTGTTGTTGTTGCAATCCCAGTACTCCTTCTTTGTAAAACAGAACCGACATGCTGTGCAAAAAAGAGCCGTAGAGCAGAACTGAAGCAGTTTATCCCCTTGAAGGCATAGTAGTTCCCATCGCTAAGGACTTCAACTTACAGTGGGAAAATATCGAAATTTTTAAAACATATTGATATACATATATGTTTTTCGCCAGCAAACATATAAATAACACATATAGTTATATGTTTCTGAAAATCGAATATGCACATACTTTTTAACATAAAACATCATACATGTAACAGGTCATCCGCCGAAGGGGGGAGGGGGGTTGGGGGTCTGGCGCCGGCCAGGGGGGTCTGAGCCAATGGTACCACTCTGTTCAGATTTCGTACCAAATATGGTAGTGGTATCATATATGGTAGGTACCACCACAGTCGTCGAATGTGGGGGGACGATATATGGTACCATTACCCTAGGTACCGGTACCGGCCGGTACCATAAACGGGGTTAAGTGCCTGACTGTACAGTATATGTTTTCCCAAAAATAAACATATTTATGTTCATACATGTAACAGGTCATCCGCCGATGGGGGAGGGGGGGTTGGGGGGGGGGTCTGGCGCCGGCCGGGGGGGGGTCTGAGCCAAAATTTTGTGGGAGGGGGGTGGGCACTAAAAAACGATCAAAAAACGAAAAAATCGCAATTTTTTATCTAAAAATTGCCAAAAATCGCTAATTTGGGCTGAAATACAGCTAAAAAGTGCTGTTTTGCAGGCGATTTTGGCAATTTTTGTGTGTGAAATTGTAAAAAATTGCAAAAATTTGCTCGAAAATTTACTTGCCAGAAAAATCGGAGGGGGGGGGGTCGGTGAAATCGTCTCGGGGGGGGGGGGGGGGTCCCCGTCCCGGGGGGGGGTCTGGCCTATTTCGGGGGGGGGGCGACCCCCCCCCAGACCCCCCCTGTTACATGTATGTTTATGTTTTATAACATATACATAAAACATACAAAAAACAACCCAGCAGATTTTTTGCTGTAGCAACCGCAAATCGCAACCGATTTGAATGAATCTTTTTTTAAATAAAAGATAAATAAATTCTTGAAGGACCGATGAATCGCTTATTAAGATAGCCTGCAATAGTTCCGCCCAACTCCCTCTGGGTACCCAGCAATGGCCATCCATGGTTCTCTCTGATGAGGGCCATTTTCCATAGTAAAACTCCAAAACACCCCTCACGGAAATGAACGTTTCTCTGGGGGGCGAGCAAACTCAGACCCGTGCTATGCAGCGTTCGAAAGCTCACATCATGGGCTTTCAGAATCTGTAATAAGATTTATGGCGTTTTTTGTTGTTTCAAAAATAATCGATCGCGAAATATCCATTAATCACGATTTTATCAGTTTTCAGCAGCCAAATAAATTGGTTTGGCATGAAAAGTTAATGAGCATACTAGGTTTTCTGACACGGCAAATTCAATGGCGTGATCCATTTGTGCATAGGATCATGTGATCAATCGATAGCCAGCAATGGCCATCCATGGTTCTCTCTGATGAGGGCCATTTTCCATAGTAAAACTCCAAAACACCTCTCACGGAAATGAACGTTTCTCTGGGGGGCGAGCAAACTCAGACCCGTGCTATGCAGCGTTCGAAAGCTCACATCATGGGCTTTCAGAATCTGTAATAAAATTTATGGTGATTTTTGTTGTTTCGAAAATAATCGATCCCGAAGTATCCATTAATCACGATTTTATCAGTTTTCAGCAGCCAAATAAATTGGTTTGGCATGAAAAGTTAATGAGCATACTAGGTTTTCTGACACGGCAAATTCAATGGCGTGATCCATTTGTGCATAGGATCATGTGATCAATCGATAGCCAGCAATGGCCATCCATGGTTCTCTCTGATGAGGGCCATTTTCCATAGTAAAACTCCAAAACACCTCTCACGGAAATGAACGTTTCTCTGGGGGGCGAGCAAACTCAGACCCGTGCTATGCAGCGTTCGAAAGCTCACATCATGGGCTTTCAGAATCGCAATAAAATTTATGGTGATTTTTGTTGTTTCGAAAATAATCGATCCCGAAGTATCGATTTATCACGATTTATCAGTTTTCAGCACCTCACTAAATCAGCTAAGAAGGAAAATGGGATTACCAAATTGGGGGTTTTCTGCTACGCCAAATTCATTCGCGACATCAATTTACAGCTATGATCACGTGATCAATCGATAATCGATATTTGATCAATTATCGAATTTTTGCTGTGCAAATGATCGAACTACACAGGCTAATAATGTTAGTGGTTTTCTAGCATGCCAATTTCAACCATAATATCGTTCTAGAGCTACCAACGCGTTTTAATTCGATAATCAATATATCGATTCTTTGCTGTGCAGATATTCCAACTACACAGGCTAATAATGTTAGTGGTTTTCTTGCATGCCGATTAACCATGATATCGTTCTAGAGCTACCTTTGAAACAACAAAAATCACCATAAATTTTATTGCAGATTCTGAAAGCCCATGATGTGAGCTTTCGAGCGCTGCATAGCACGGGTCTGGGTTTGCTCGCCCCAAGAGAAACGTTCATTTCCGTGAGGGGTGTTTTGGAGTTTTACTATGAAAAATGGCCCTCATCAGAGAGAACCATGGATGGCCATTGCTGGCTATCGATTGATCACATGGTCCTATGCACAAATGGATCACGCCATTGAATTTGCCGTGTCAGAAAACCTAGTATGCTCATCAAATTTTCATGCCAAACCATTATATTTGGCTGCTGAAAACTGATAAAGTCGTGATAAATCGATACTTCGGGATCGATTATTTTTGAAACAACAAAAATCACCATAAATTTTATTACAGATTCTGAAAGCCCATGATGTGAGCTTTCGAACGCTGCATAGCACGGGTCTGAGTTTGCTCGCCCCCAAGAGAAACGTTCATTTGCGTGAAGGGTGTTTTGGAGTTTTACTACGGAAAATGGCCCTCATCAGAGAGAACCATGGATGGCCATTGCTGGCTATCGATTGATCACATGGTCCTATGCACAAATGGATCACGCCATTGAATTTGCCGTGTCAGAAAACCTAGTATGCTCATCAAACTTTCATGCCAAACCATTTTATTTGGCTGCTGAAAACTGATAAAATCGTGATTAATGGATATTTCGCGATCGATTATTTTTGAAACAACAAAAAAGCCATAAATTTTATTGCAAATTCTGAAAGCCCACGATGTGAGCTTTCGAACGCTGCATAGCACGGGTCTGAGTTTGCTCGCCCCCCAGAGAAACGTTCATTTCCGTGAGGGGTGTTTTGGAGTTTTACTATGGAAAATGGCCTTCATCATAGAGAACCATGGATGGCCATTGCTGGGTACCCAGAGGGCGTTGGGCGGAACTGTTTTAGGGTTTTGCTTTGGGGCCATAGGCATGTTCAACGCACACCATATCGGCCGATTCCGCCGACCCCCCCCACTATACATGTCTGCCCGATCTCGGTTGGCAATGACAATTAAAGGGAAGCAGCCACTCTGTGAGCAATGCTGCAGGTAGAATGTCGACTCTCAGGCTGTAACACTATGTTTGAACCAAAGTATCAGCTTTTGTATTTAAAGTTGCTTCTGATGCATCCTTGCATCTCCTACAAGCTATATTTCATGCTAGGAAAAAATTTTGAAAAAAATTTCGAAATGAAAAATTTTTATAAAAAAAGCTTTTTTTGGCTTTAAACAAAATCTTTTTTACAACTCTACACAGACATGGGCAAAGGGGGGGGGCTGAGGGGGGTGGGTTGGCCGCCCATCAGGCTCTGATCTACCCCCCATCAGCCGGCCGCTACCCCCCCCATCAGGAATTTTTGGGAAGAATTAGGTATAGAAAATTATGATAAAAATATGCCTGGAATATGCGTAAATGAGCTCAGAATAGCTAATTTTAACTTATTTTAATGAAAAATCATCCAAAAATCCCTGAGTGTCGCCAAAAATCGGACTTTTGGGCTTACCACCCCCTCAGCCCCCCATCAGGCGCTCCTACCCCCCCCCGCCCCCCCCATCAGCTCCCCTCAGGAATTGAAAATTCTACCCCCCATCAGCCGAAATGCTAGCCCATGTCTGACTCTACATACAAGTAAAAGCTGTCTAGCGTTAGAAAACTAGGACAGAAGTACATTCAAATGTAAAACACGATATTCTGGTTTTTGTTTTCGACACAATACAGTACTCTGCTATGCTTCAACACTATTTCCTTGAAAAATTTCAAAGAAAGCTTTACAAATTAACCTTAAAACGGTCAGGAATTCCAGGAAAAACCATCTACGTCAAGATCAATTTAATGTTTGGCTAAAAATCCGTTTCTTGAAGCGAAATAACATTTTCCAGTTATAAAGACCATGGTCCTCAAAAGGGCGCCAAAAAGTGACCCTAAATTTGGGCATTTTCCATAATTAAATCCAGGTCTTGTAAGTGGAAAACTCCGGTAGGACTTGGCCAAAACAAACTCTTAACAAAAATAATAATAATACTAAGGTGACACAATGAACATCACAAAACAGCCAAGCAGACTGGATTTCTGTGTTTAGGATAGTCGCCATGTTTTTGCTAATTTTTCATCAAATTAAAAATAAAAAACCTAAAATAAAAAACCCTTGAGGCAACTTTATACTGTAAATCTGTACTTTATAGAAATCAAAGCGTCTCTTTCCACTTGCAGAAGGAGATGAATGGCTCGAGACTCTAAACTCAACTCGCAAAGAATGAAATCTCAACTGAGATTTTTCAAATTCTAAATTTTTCAGTTTGTAAAACTAGGACAGGCCTACGAAACGGCTAAGTATATCACATCAGAGAGAACAAATTTGAACATGCAAACAATAATTTAGCCAAAAGTCTGTGATATCAACCATTTTTATCTAAAAATTACGAAATGAGCTGAACTTTCATGCCAAACTGTGCCCTCTTTCATGCCCTCTTGTTTTTTCCAGATGAGGTCTGTATCTGTAAAATAGGTATGCCTAATAAATGCTAAAGATTGCATAGACATTCCAACCAAACTCGAAAATGCTTGCAAAACGTTCAGTTATCAATTTCAAGCCGCCTTGATAAAATATGCAAATATGCAAAAAGTATACACATATCTCATTTTTGCATGCATATGATATATGCAATATCAATATGCACTAGAGATTGCATGCATATATTCATATGCAATATCATATGCATCGCAAAATCCCGATATCATCCAACCATACTGGGTGGATAACTAATCGTTCTGAAACAGTAAAGTGACTGAATGATGCATCGCAAAAACGGTATTTCTACTTAACACTTCCTTGAGAAAATTTTTGCAAGTTTTTACAGAAATTAACGTGTGTGTTTGCGAGATATTTTCTAAAAAATACCCATTCAAATACCCGGTATTCTTCGAAAACTCGGTTATACCCGGGTATGGGTATTTCAAAAACTACCCAGGTATGGGTATACCCGATTTCAGGTAGTTTTGCTAAAAAATACCCAGTTTCGGGTATGGGTATGGGTATACCCGATCAACAGTAGTTTCAACAATAATAAGTAATGGCTTCTATACAAAACGAAGACTATACATGTAGTTGTAGCTAATCGACAAAGACAAAAGAGAATTATAAATATGTTAGTGTATATAGATGCTATTTATTAAAAACGTCAGTTTACATGGATTTTAACGCTAAAATTTCGGCTGCAACTCTCCGAAAAATTGAGATCTCGGGGACAGAGGTGCAACTTGTCACATAATTGTCTCGTCTCGTCCGGAAACTTGTCTCGTCCGGCGGCCTAATTAGCTCCAGGGTTTTCGTTAATTTCTTGTTGTTTAATGCTAGGAGCATAACAAGCAAATGTAAAATTACTGATTTTTCGTACGATACTTGGTCTAACACTGGTGCTATCATAGGCGTTACTGAGACATGGTTGACGGGGGATATTTCTAATTCGCTTTTTGACCGTGTTCTATTAACACACAGTATTATTCGTTCAGATCGAGGGACGGTTGGCCATGAACGTGGGGGTGGAGTTATGTTGCTTATTCCAAATAATTTTGATTACGTTACAGACCAGACTTACGCGAATGAGTATTTTGAGTCTATATGGGTCAACTTGTATGCGCGTGGCCGGAACCGGCCTTTTTTAAGGGTTGGCTTAGTTTACCGTACTCCCAGTGCGGCTTTTCATCAGTCCACTGAATGTCTTGTGGATCATTTGCAGGGTTGCACCGATAAGAACTTACCCTGTGTAATTCTAGGCGACTTTAATTATCCTGATATAAGATGGGATGACTCGGTAATTGCGTTAAAAGGTCCGAACGCCGCTTTTTATAACTTTACTCTTGAAAGCAATTTGGAACAGCATGTACTTGAACCAACTCATATCAAAGGTAACATTCTCGATCTGGTTTTGTCTAACGAAACTGGCCTTGTAACGGGTGTAAAAGTTGTTTCACCGTTCTGTAACTCAGACCATTATAGAATTAAAGGAGCTATTGGGCCTTTCGATTTTAATGTAACTGTCAAAGAAAAACGAACTCACCGTAACTATAGTAGAGCAGATTACGAGTCTATTTACATGCATTTGAGTGGCATTGATTGGGTTAGTAATTTTGATAAATTTGTTAATGTAAACCAGTTTTGGGGTTTTCTCTCTGGCGTTCTTACGTTTTGTATTGAGTCATTTGTACCTTTATGTGACTTACCTACTCATTACACACCCTGGTCCTGTGCTACTCGTAAGTCGCATAAGAGGCAACCGAAGCTACATGACTTGTATAAAAATGATCGTTCAGAGGAGAAACGTCGAAACTAGTTGCAGGCTGCAGCCGAATCTAGGCGTCTGAAACGTAGAGATGAGCATTCTGTTGAACTAAAGGTACTGAATTCAGGGTCGGACAGACGTTTTTGGAGTTTCGTAAAGTCCAAGCTAACATGCAAAACAGAAATTTGCTTTGTGCATGTAGTAAAGTAATGGAATCAATCATTAGAGCTAAAATAGTTGACCATACTGTTATTTTACTATAGTATAGTAAAACAAAAATTAGTAATACTAGTGGTATTTTACTAGTAGTAGAATAATAGTAAAAAGTAAAATTAAGAGACAATAGTAAAGTAAAAATTAAATTAAATTAACAAAGACCGTCAATAGTAAAATGAAAATTTTACTACTATTTTACTAGTTTTTGGTTAATTCCAGCCAAATTCTTGATCAATTTTACAATAAAAATGTGTGGGCGCACTTTTGTCAGTCGAATTTCACACGTTTTTGTGTCTACAGCTCTGGAGAACTTCGTATCACGATCAAATTTAGCAAAAATTTGGACCAAAATAAATTATTCACAATACCTTGGCATCATTGATTCAAAATTCCACGTTATGACTAGTAAAATCGTAGTAAAATAGTAGTAAAATTAGTAGAATTATTAGTAAAACAAAAATTAGTAAAATCGGAGCTGCCTGGTAGTAAAACAAAAATTAAAATTAAATTGAAGAGCTGAATTTGTAGTAAATTTAGTAAATAGTAAAATATAAATCCACTAGTAAAATAACAGTAGTTGACCATTTAAGACTCAATCATTTGATTACAGACTCTCAACATGGTTTTCTTTCAAAGCGTTCTACTGTAACCCAACTTTTAATGTGCTTGAATGATTGGACGGAAGCAATTGATAACCGACAAACTGTAGATGTAATTTATTTAGATATTGCTAAAGCTTTTGACAGCGTTTCTCATAACAAGCTGTGCTCTAAATTAGAATCGGTAGGAATTTCTGGTTTACTCTTGGCTTGGATAAAAGACTACCTCACAAACCGTAAGCAGTTTGTCTGCATTGAGAATGATGCTCACTCCACTAAGTCTACAGTTATTTCAGGGGTTCCGCAAGGTAGTTTATTGGGTCCTGTCTTGTTTCTGATTTATATTAACGACCTCGAAAATGTTTTGCGTTATTCTCAAATTAAGCTTTATGCAGATGATGCTAAGTTGTATTTTTCTGGACCGCAAGGGCAAATTAATACGTTCCTTCAGTTTGACCTTGCTCGTGTATATAAATGGGCGACTCAAATGCAGCTTTCAGTAGCAATACAAAAGTGCGTTGTTCTACACCTCGGTTACGGTAATGTGCGTTCACAGTACTCCGTAAATGAATCACTTTTGCCGGCTGTATCTAGTGTTTCTGATCTTGGGGTAACTGTTTCGGCTGATCTAAAATTTTCTCTTCACTGTTGTAATGTTGCTTCTAAAGGTTTCGCAGCCGTAAATTTGATTTATAGAACTTTCCAGAATCGTGAAGAACAGTTTTTATTACGTTTATACAAAACCTTTGTAAGATCTAAATTAGAGTACGCCACCGAAGTTTGGAACCCTTTTCTTTTGAAAGATATTGATTTAGTTGAAAGAGTACAGCGTTTGTTTACCCGTCGCTTGCCTGGAATGAGTAGTAAGTCGTACACTGAACGTCTAACCATTTTAAATCTAAAGTCACTTGAAGAACGTCGTTTGATCCGTGACCTCGTTATGGTGTACAAGATACTTAATGGACTGGTCGACTTGCCCAGGGAACGGTTTTTTGATTTTAGTTTGTCAAAGACTACCCGTGGCCACAATTTAAAGTTGTTTGTAAAACGCACAAACTTAGATATTCGCAAAAACTTTTTTGCTAACCGTGTTATTAGCATTTGGAATAGCCTCCCCAGGGAAACCGTAAATGTACGCACAGTCTCTGTTTTTAAAAATCGCATCCAGAATTTGGATGTGAGTAAGTTCTTGAAGGGTAGGGCTTTAGAAGCCGGACAAACGGCCCAGCCCTCCCTCTGATCTGGTTGGATTATTTTTCGTTGTGTTTTTATATTGTATTCTGTTGTTATGCTTAGTAGGTTGTCGGATAAACTTTTCTATAATTATAGGAGGGGTCAGAAAAGTATGACGAGCGATTATCAGAAAATGGGTAAAAACAATGATTTCGTAATTGTTGCACGATGCTAACTCTAATCAGGACGGTTCCAGATTTGATCATTATAAGGCTTTTACATGATGATCCAGGACAGTCCGTTCCGTAATTATTGTTTACTTATCAATTAAAATTTCGCTGAATTGTTTGATTTAGGTACTGAATAGAATTCATTAGTAGAGACTTGTGACATTGAACCATTACAAAATCAAGATTAACTACTGGATTGAAGGCCGTCCTCCCTCCTCCGTTCTCTGTGAGAACTTCATAACAAAACAGTCTAGACTAAGTTTCATTGCATGTCACCAGCCTTGCTAGCTTGGTAATGGTACGGTATGTGATTGAAAGTTGTAGAATAATCATTGATGTCTCTAACTTTTAGAGTTTGCCCAAATTAGCGATTGTTGGCGAATTTCAGCCGAAAATTGAGGTTTCTAGTGCCCAACCCGTAGTCCCTAGAATTTCGGCTCAGACCTCCCCAGCCGGCGGCAGACTCTCAACCCCACTCCCTCCCCCTTGGTCGGGTGATCTGCTACATGTACAGTATGTACCTATTGATAGAGTGAAGACAAGACAGTTTCAATGAGCTGGTGGCAGGTATTCTCGGTGGTAGCAATGGCGTGTGGTCTAGTGCAGGTGGGTGGAGTGAGACTGAAGGTGGGTGTTATGACATTCCAACGGCTGCCAATCAGTGATGTGGCGCTGGCATTGAACGTGGCCGACCAGCAACTGCGCACAGACCAGATTTTGCCTGCGCACGTCCAATTTGAGTAGGAGCTGCAGTTTTTCTTTGTAAAGTCCTCCTACTACTACTACAGTATACTACCAAATTGTAGCTTTCTCATAAACAAAACCTGCTCCAATATGAGTGATACGTATGATGCGGCTGACACTGCAGGGGTGTACCATTATCTGCATCAGGTCGATGTCTTGATGGGACCCCTTTATAGCACATGTACGTAAGTTTGTATTTTGCTGGCCAGCACCAGATGAAGCACATTGCACATGACATAAACACAGCGATCGATTCGTTTATGTTTTCGTTTATCACGTTTATTTCGAATGGATTTTTGGCCCATATCCTCAGCCAGGCTCCGATCCGATGTGCGGGGGGACCTTACGGCCCTACGCTCAGACCTATGCGGTCCATTGCGCGACCTCCGTGGTTCGTCATCTCGGACGTTTCCCTTCTATCACTGCCAGCCACTCTAGCCATGCTGTTGGCCAGTCAGGCTCACCCTCCCCTGCAGTGGAGTGGAACAGCTGGTACATGAGCGCATAACCCCTTCATCTCCGACTTGTACTTGTCGAACTGTTGAACAGTCGGACACGAAAATACATATAACATGTATGCAGATTAGGGCGTTTTCTAGGCATGGAGCCAGTTGCCAACTTGGCAGTGAAGTGGAACTTGGTGGCGATGGGTTTCGTGTCCACAGCCGACATCTTCGTTGACAAGAGAAAGTACAGTACACTGGCACGAGTCTCTCTGACCAAGGACAAGGCAGGCGTAGCCATGGCCAGTATGGTCAGTCACTTCGGCTGGCACAAAGTGGCACTGGTCACTGACCCTAACTCCCCTTTGTCAAGTGGACCTACAACAGCATTCAGCGCGAACTGGACAGTCTGGGAGTGAGTGTTCTGACAGTGGCCCATGTGAGAAGAGGTGAAAACTTTGATGAGGACGTTTCTGATGCTCTCCAACAGCTCAAACAGACTGCAAGAGGTGTTTACTTTAGACCGCTGCACTGTTTTCCATGCAATCTGGGTCTTGGTATAGAGCTCGAGACTGAGGGGCAGTAGAGTTGCACTAGACTAGGTACCATCAGGAATCAGCATAGCAGAGTCTTTGCCATTGGGCTCTCTGAAACCCAAAATAAGGTTCCGGAACCTTATTTATGGCTTCAGAAACCCTAATTAGAGTTTCAGAGACCCAAATTAGGGTTCCGGAACCCTATTTACTGTTTCAGGAACCCAAATTAGGGTTCCGGAACCTTATTTACTTCTTCAAAAACCCTAATTAGAGTTTCAGAAACCCAAATTAGGGTTCCGGAACCCTATTTACGGTTTCAGAGTCCCAAATTAGGTTTCCGGAACCCTATTTAGGGCTTTTGAAACCCAAATTAGGGTTCCGGAACCCTATTTAGGGCTTTTGAAATCCGAAATTACGTTTATACAGTGTAAGTCTTGAAACCCTGAATTTTAGCAGTTTTTAATCCAAAATAGGGTTTCAGTGGGGGGGGATTTGCCGAAAATCGGGCTTGGGGGTTAAACCCCCCAAACCGCCCCCCCAACTACATACATGCTTCTCACGTCCAATTTAGCCTGCGAGCATTTTGAAAATTTGCTTGCCGGTCCCTACGATTGGCCTGTAAACACCAACTATTGCAGTGATCATACTAGCAATAGAAAATGCAGTCGGTGAGGGCACTGCCAAGTTTGTGGAACAAGCTCATCTGGCCAACATGACCGGATCTGACTACATCTATTTGATGGTTTCTTCTCGCGAAGCCGATTCCAAGAAATTGCCGTTGGCTTTTCGATCGGTTCTTCTGGTAATCCAAGGAGAACTGAAATCAAATACTGTACAGTGTTGGCCATAAAAACGACCATCTGGCCTGTTTTCGAGTTTTCCGGATAATCTCAAACGGCCGTCATTCCGTCAATTTTCAACCGAATGAAAAGATTTTTGGCACGATTATTATTATTTGTTAAGAGTTTGTGTGTGTGTTTTGCCCACGACTTAGCCTGCTAGCCTTCTACAGCCTCGAGTTATGCCCTTCCGAAATCAACGGACCGGAATTTTCAGACTTCACCGGTTAAAATCTGGCGGATTTTTACTTTCAGTCAAGGTGAAAAATTATCATTGTCAAAAAGGAGGGTGGTGCCCTCTAAACATAAAGCACGTTTGTTTGGCCTAATTTAGATGTTTATTGTGTTGCTTTAGTTGAGACGATTGTAATCCAAGACCCCATTAGTTAGTATGACCCTGATTTCTGTGCAACGGATAACACCCTTATTTTTGAGAATGTTAAATTTTGCTAGAAATGCTAGAAAGCTGAGCTCGTCAGTTTCCGAAGTCAATATAAGGATTGGTTAACCTGCCAAATTTCGGAAAGATCCGATGAAGGGTTCGTGAGATATTTAGGTTCAAAATTTACGTCTGAAAATTCGGGTCTGTTGATTTCGGAAGGGCATAACTCCAAGCTACAGAAGACTTAACTTGGCCAAAACAAACTCTTAACAAATAATAATAATAATCGCGCCAAAAATCTTTTAATTCGGTTGAAAATTGACGGAATGGCGGCCGTTTGAGATTATCCGGAAAACTCGAAAACAGGCCAGGCGGTCTTTTTTATGGCCAACACTGTATGTATGTATGATGTATATTTGCTTTCCACTTCCAGGCCTACTATACTGGAAATGACAACTACTTTATCGATCAACTGACCGAAAAACTGATTGCCCATGGGCGAAACACCTCTGACAGGGCAAGTATTACTTGTTTTGCTGCCAAGTTGCCATTGTCTGAGTCAAACTGATTGTTGCTTTAGCTCAGTCGCTGGACACCCCTTCTCCACGATGCCTTTTACTTATATGGACTGGCATTGAATAGAAGCTATCACAAGTATGGGAGCAGCAGACTGTCTGACGGCCGCTCACTATGGGAATTAATGAGAGATTCTCAGTTCCATGGTGTGACCCAGCATCAATAGTTTTGCTTTGCACTGTTCTGATAGAAAGAATTCAGGAGCATCTGGACGCGTCTGGATCGATGATCAAGTGGAACGATGGCCGGTCTATGTGCTGAGCAACATGGATGTTGAGAAAAAGATGCGGAGTGTGGCTCATATTGAGGCCAGATTCTGTAAACCTAACTGCCCTCCAGGCTCATCTCGTCATTACAATATGGTATGGTGGCCTGGTCTCTCTTCTTTCTGTCACGCCAAGGAGCTAGTGACTTGGTTAATCACGCACAGGCTTACGATTATTCTTATTCGCTTAGGGCTTATTCGTGCTAATTAGTTCAGGCTGTTCGCAACTTAACCATTGGTTTCTGGCGATACGAAAAGATGCCTCCAGATACTCCGCCTTGTGGCTTCAAAGGAGAGCATTGCGATAAAACCGTACCGGCCTTGATAACTGCTCTGGTAGTGTCAGCCATCGTTCTAACAGGGATTGGAGTGTGGCAATACCGAAAAAGGTGATCTTATCATGTTTAGGTTCAATGTGCATACACTGTACCTTTAAAAGACTTAAAACCATTAAGAATGGGTTGTGTCGTGACCACTTGTGCACACTGGGGTAGGTATGATAGAGAAACAGCAGAAGAACGAAGAATATACAGGTGGGCCACGCTAAGTGTTCTATATTTGATCGTTTATGCTGTGGCTGTTGTATTTGTGGGCCGAGTGGGAGGCGATACAACAGGATTTCAAACAAGGGTTTACTGGGAACAATCGCCCAATAACAATAACAGGAAATAACAACGAAGAAGCAGGGATAGGGAGTGACTCACGGGGTATGAGTCACTGGGGGAGACAAATACAGAGAGGGTAGCATATGAGGGATAGCACACGAGAGCTCAATGAGTGCACACAAGAAGCTCATAGAAGCTCATAGAGAACACTGCAGAGCAGGGTGCTTATATACGGCCATAGAACGTTCCAGAAATTTATAGTAAGAGAGGAGATAAGAGAGAGGGACTGACCTTTTCCAGAATATTCTGTACATAGATAAAAGG